>WWET01000146.1:583246-600756 GCA_011038615.1 Limnodynastes dumerilii | reverse complement strand
AAAAAATCAGGTGGAAATTTCCACCTGGGCTAAACCATGTTGAATTTAATGGGGAGTCAAATTGCATGCTGGGAGAATACTTTGCTTTTGCTTATTGCACACAGATAATGACCATCGTTACTTTTACACTGTTATTTAGGCTTGGGCTCCTCTCAACCAGGGCCGGATCTAGAATTTTAGTTTAGCGAGGTGGGTTCATGATTTTATTTGAATCACTCCCCTTTTAAGAATGGACTCCTCCCCTTATTTTTCTCCACCCACTACCTTCACCATATTCTATATGAGCTCCTTCTTCCCGGTATAACCCTGACCCAATTGTTCCTTCTAGACCTCCCTTTCCCCACTGCATGCAGCACAACCGAGGCTGAGACACACAAAGGGAGGGAGCGAGGCAACCGGCCAGCACATCTCGGGGGGCAATTACCCCCTCTATATCCACCCCTGCTCTCACTCCAACACCGTTTGTGGCAGATAAAATTTCCCTCCCCTGCAATTCAAAACGCAATTCCGTTTGGCCAGATTTACCAATCTGCGGGGAAGGAAATTGGAGATGTTGCCCATAGCAGCCAATCAGATTTTAGCTTTCACTTTCCTATGACATACTAGAAAATGTCAGCTAGAATCTGATTGGTTGCTATGGGCAACATCTCCACTTTCCCATTCCCATAGCTTAGTAAATCTGGCCTCGGGTGTAACTTTCCATCTCTAGATCCAGTCCATTATGGGGAATGTCCTTTCAACACAACAGATAAGCTGTACAAGATTAAGGATGTCTACAGTTGGTTGCTACAGGCAACGGCTCCACTTGTTTAGTTTATTGTACAAATGAACCATTTTGCGTTCCCATTTTACAACAGAGCCATTCTAGTTAATAAATCTGAAATACTATGTTTCCCCTTTGTCGGAACCTGCAGCTTTCGGCTGCTGTGAATCTTTTATAAACTAACACGAGCGCCGCTGAATGAATATTTTGTCCCCTCTGTTTATATTTGTAAAGCGCCAGTTGCCGTTCTCCATTTGTTATTCTGAGCAGCGTCTGCTTGTATTACACTGGCATCGACTCCTGCAGAGGAGGAGGAGAGCGTTCACCTCACTCGCCAAATGACTCGCAGCTGTTCGGTCGCAATACATCAGCGAAGTCTCAGACAGAGAAAATAACGGGAGTATTACAGGAACAAAAGCTTTCCTGTGCGTGGACCGAAGTCTCACATCTATAATGGCAGAACATTAACGGTTATGTTACAGATAATGGCCATTTATAGAACGACTTAGCCGTGCTTAAACTAGTAAAAGGAGGAAGGGAAGCTTGGGGCAGATCCAGACCTATGGCCGCCATTTCTGCCGTTCTGCGCATGCGCCGGGCAGATGTTAGCCCGGCGTCATCAGTCATTCTGGGTGCCCTGGGTCGGGCGTCCGTAACTACAGCGATCGGAGGGAGTGCACCAGAGCTACGTTGGCCGTACTTACGGATAGCGGCCAAGCGTAGCTTTGGATCAGGCCCCTTGTTCCCAAAAGCAAATTATTGGGCCTTGTTTATGGCGTTTGATTGCACTGTATACTTCTGCAACGCAAGTGGTTGTCCCTGTAGATTTTCAATGTCACTTTTCCGCTGTGCTGCAAAAGATGATTTGTGCTATAACTATTACAGCCGGAGTTGTCTGAGCCAAACTATTAACAAGAACAGAGCTTAATAGAACTGACCGCTGTGCCAAGCTCACAGGACCGAGGGCACAAATTCCATGAAAAATATAGGCTGGTTTTAAGATCAATAAAAACACTGGCTTTAAAACATTTTTTTCTTTATTTGATTATTTTTTTTCTTAAAATCAGGATTGGCGAATGTAAACAACATGGTTTTATTCTTTAAAAAAAATACTCTGCCTATTTTTTTTTTTTTATTATTATTATCATTATGATTATTAGTATTATTCTGGCAAGTCTATTATATGGGATCCCCTTACTCACTCTTGCGGAGGGTGAACCAAATCAAAGAGGTGCTAAATCTGCCTAGCATCAGCTAGGATGCGGTTTGCTGATAAGATGGTGCTGTGACTCCCGAAGTCCAGAAGATTTATCCCGCGACATTTGCATCCTACCCTTAACCCTCCATTAACCCTAACACTCCGTTTCCTGCAGCCTAACCTTAACCTTCGCTTAAGGCCTAACCCTAGCCTGAGCACACCGCAGCCTGACTCTATTGGTAACAGGTTGAAATAGGTGTCCGTTCCCAATAGCAATTTTCTAATTCGAGCACTTTGGCAATCATACAGTCGCCATTTAGGTTGCAGATGTATCAGTGTTGAGATAAGGCCACCGCACCGGTAACCGCATCCCCATCCGCTAAGACTCCGCCCCCAAATCATTTAATTCTAAGTAATAACTAGGCCTAATACTTAATATTTACTTATTCTTGTTTTCAATTTTATCTATCTCTGAGTAGTTTTTATGTTTTAGTCAGTTTAGTCTATCAACATATATTCAGATGTAAATGAAATAAAAAGCAGAATAAAATTGGTTTTATTGAAAGATGTTATAATTCAGATTAAGGCCTAAAAACTTTGGATTGTTAATGTTATATAAACAATAAACATTTTCTTTAAACACCCCCCCCCCCACACACACACACACACACAAAAGCCCTATTTTATTATCCCAACCCTTAAAGTAGTTAGTAATTAATGAAAAACACAGGTGGTTTTTCCTTAACACAACCCACTAGATCACCACAAAAACAACAACTTTTTTTTATAAAACAAAATTTTATGCACTAAGATATCTTCTTAAATGCAATAAATTTTATGGTAAAATAGATATGGTTACATCTGCTATTGTTTACTAAGATTACTAAATATTTCGTTAACCTTTTATTAAACTCCTAATTTTAGATGAATAAATAAAATATGATGTTTTATAAAGAAGTTTGAGACTGCAGATTGAAAAACATTTTTGTGGTGTGCACTCAAAAGACCTCGTTGGTTGTGTGTTTTGGAAAAACCACCTGTATTTTTTTTTAAGATGTGATTGGTCATAGTAGCACCCAAGTGTGTTATATTGAATTGGACTGGTGCAGTTTTTTTGTGTAATTATTAATGAAGCAGGTCTCCCATAGCAACCACTGTCACATGACACATGACGTAGTGTGCCATATTTAATAGCTGTGCTCTCATTATAGCCGCAATTCAAATAACTTAAGTGTCTGTTTTTCTAACCAATTATATACAGTAAAAAGGAAGGGAGGAAATCAAAGCAGTGATGAGTAAAGGTAAAATTTGCAAAGAAATAAAGAACTGAGAAACAATCTACTTTCAGGGCCCATTTTCTATAAGGAGGCATATCCCACATTCATACATCACACAGCTGGTGGTTTCAGATCTAAATCCAGGCACAGAAAAATAATCTGTCGCTACTTACATGGAGCGTGATGACACAGTATTTTATTCATATCTTTAATTGAATATTTAACAATCTCTGTCTTTGCTGTTGGACCGTACAAAAGAAGTAGGTCAAGTCTTTAGCAAAGCTAATAAGTTCCTTCTAAAGTCTTCTATTTAATAATTCATTTTGACGGAACCCTCAAGTGCACTAGCCATTCCTTTGGAACAGCAGTCGCCATATTAGATGTTTGTTTTTGTGATAAATGTAATTAGGTCATGTTTTTTTTTGCCAAGAATGCTAATTGTAATGCTACTGGGGGATATGGAAGTTTCTCCAAGTATCCCCAAAAAAATAAAAATAGAAGTCGTTGAAAGAGAATCTCACATAAAAAGGAAATAAGTTATTTTTATGCAGAATGTGCTGAATGATTTCTGGTTCTCATAAAGAGCCAGATTCTGTACGGCCCGTTGGACAGATCTTCAGGTGTATATAACTAAGTTCACTGACTGCGGGAGTCAGAAGACTTTATTAGGTCTAAATCAGGCCTAATGTGACTCCACCATGATTCAAGATGCAGACTCCATTTTTGCTGTGCGTCATAGGAAAGGCAGGACTGTGGTAAAAACTGTGGCCTGCATTTTATCCATCTTCACACACTAGTAGCAGGGGCAAGAAAGGTGAAGCGGTAGACGAGGTAACAGATCATGTGGCCAGCAGAATGGGCCGAAACTTTTAGGGTCCAGACAATAACAATTTCCATAGAGACTCCTCATATCTAGAATATGTCCTGTGCCTATATAAAAACCCCAGTCATATATGCACAAGACTAGCCTTCTAACACTTCACTAAGGCCTTACATCTTACTGAAGAGGTAACCAGACAAGGCACCTAATCACAGTGCAGGCAGCCATTTTGTCAGCAGAACCCATTAATTCAGTGACACCGAATGACATCACTAAAGCATGTTTGGTTCACACCTCAAAATGGCCGCCTTCATTGTAGCTAGGAAAAGTGACATTTTATTTGCAGAACAGTGAAATTCTAATTGCTTTGGAGGACAAAAAGAAAAATAAACAAGCAAAAGACAATGTTACATAAACAAATATGGCTTCGAAATCACCCATGGTATTAATCTGTAAGCAACGCTGTTCGGATTACTGTGCTGCAGGCCACCGTTATGCAGTGTTCTTATTAAGGCTTAAGGCTGATCACTCCTGACAGCCTCAGCTTAGGTTCCCTGCCAGGCAGGAGAAAGAACAGGATCCGATTGTCCACAGGGCAAACGACAGGAACAGTTGTGAAGGTTCCAACGTTGTTTTATTAGAAAAAGCTTCCTCGTTTTATAAGATAAGGACAAATTAGCTCAGTATGAGGCAGGAAAGAGAACATTAGCTATAAAAAAAAATGAACGCAATTTGTATGCTAATACAATCACAGAGAAGAGACTATGTGGATATTAACGATGCTCTTGCACCATACCTGATTGTTCCTGAAATGTCATTTATGGTATTTAAAACAGAAGTATTATGTTGGCATTGACTGGATGCGGGACAAAAATAATGGTACTTAGATAGCGTAAGCATGCATAGTAGCTCAATTCTTAAAACAACGTACGTAAGACCAAAACTACGTAAATGTGAATCTGGACCAATGTTTTCAGCTTCATCTTCTACATTTAAGAAAGTTCAGGAGCAAAATAATCAATTTTTCTCCTTGAAATTTACATTATTAACTCAATTTCCAAATTTACTTCCAAATCTTCCTAAAGGGTAAAAATAAAATGTCTGCCAGAGACCATCAGCATGACACAAAGAGCTCTGAGGGGCATTCCAAAATCTCTCTGATCACTATATAAAATTACCATGTGACTGGCTTCCACTGCGGAACATACATCATTAATAGCAACCTGCCATACACATAGGAGAAAAAAAACAACAGCCAGCTAACAAAAATATACACAACAGGATGAATTCATAAACACATTGCACCTTTATTAATAAAACTAAATGTTTATCATCTAGGTTTCAAGGTAACATTTTACAAAATTGCATAAAACTAAAAATATTTTTGCAATCCCTACTATAGAAATCAGAAGGGAAAGCGAGCTAGAAATTACATTTGCATTGTTGTGTTCATTCTAGGGCTAATCCAGAGCTGCCCTTACACCATTTTAGGTGTGGGTCCAGGCTAAGAACAGCACTATTTCGATAGGGCGGTTCTCTCCCAGCCAGTTTCGAACCGGCTGGGATATCGATTGCTTATGCCTCGATGAGGCATAATAATCGATCCCCGGAGCACTGAACATAGTGCTCCAATAGGTCATACTAAAAACTAACCCAACCCTTCCGCTCATTCTGACCCTAACCCCTCCCTTCCCCGCAGCCTGACCCTTACCCTCCCTTCTCCCTAGCCAAAGCCTAACCCTAAGACCCCCCCTCCCCTTCTATGGCCCTAACCCTCCCTAAGAGCCTAACCCTAACAGTTCCCGAAGAGGTTACTCACCTCTCCGGAGCGGTCAGCGACGGGTCTGGCAGAAATTAATGGATGACTGCTGAGTGGCATAATCAGCCATTCATTAAAAAAAAATCTAAAATAGCTGCCTATTTAAAATAGAGACAGCCAAAAGAGAACTTTCGGCTGTCTCTATTTATAAAGGCAGTCCATTGGAGTGAGGACTGAAACCGCGCCATTTTATATGTACAAGTGTAGACCTGAGCGATACCACGTTGAACTGCAAAGAAAGTAACATTTTTATTGTGAAGCACAATCAGAATGGAGGTGTGAAGTTTCTTGGCTCAACTCTTATTTATAGATTAAACATAAAGCTGTGCAGTGTGTGAGTTCTATGTGCAAAAGAATTAAAATGAACCCAATGCACCCAAAGAATTAAAATGAATCATCTCCCTCACGCTGCAACATGGTTCAGCCGACCTCTACACCGACACCTGTTTTACCCTTACTCCTAAACTCCGAATCAGCCCCAAGGAGTGTTAGGGACCCGCTAGTCGATAAAATCCTCTCAACTCATAATACAAAACATATGTTGCCATTATCGCCTTTTGAAAAAAAATACAAAAAAAACCATATGGGCACAGATGTCCCGGTATATCAGCAGACTGAGTTGCTATATGAGACATTAATATGGACTCCGATCAATGAATGGGAGAGGGCCAGACCGACTAAATTATTCATGATAATCGTGAGCAACTAGTGTTCCTGGCGTGGGGGAGGTCACCGGGGCAGGAGACAGGGGGATTATAGAGCACTCACCAGCTGACTTTTCCCATTCCTAACCTATGCCGTAACCAGTTCATATTGATTTATGACCCCTGAAATATTAATGACTGTTGCCAATGGCAATATAATTTTCAAATAAAGAAAAAACATATTTAGAACTAGGGTTATAAAAAATGAATGGCTGGAAAGACAACTCCAGAATATATGTATCACCAGATGGTATTAAAAAAAGAAAAACATTGATACATTACCATACTCTCCAACATGACCCATTCCATTAGGTACAACATACTCTCCCTCAGCTTCCAACTGTCAGTTACTATGGTAACCACCTTTGTTAAAGAGGAAAAATCGTTTTTTAAATATCAGTTAATTCAGGTGAGTGACAGTTGGAAGCTCAGGAACAGATTCAATTGTACCTAATGGAATGGGTCATGTTGGAGGGTCTGCATTACTTGATGCTTCCAGACCAGGCTTTGCTAACCTGTGGCTCTCCAGGTGTTGTGAAACTACAATTCCCAGCATGCTTGGTCAAGCATCACCTATGCCTATGCAGTTGAAGCATTCTGGGGCTCATAGTTTTGTAGCATCTGGAGGTTGGTCAGGCCTGTTCTAGACTGAATAGATTTCCTGACTCTCTACAGCAAAGCCAACCCGACATTGTAATTCTAATGGCTGGCAGAGGCCTAGTGGCCATTTACTATTAATGAAGACTCGAAACAACAACAATACTGGATCACCATGGCGACAGTCACACGATGAAGTGAATAGAGGCTCTAGTCCAGGCCTGGCCAACCTATCGGGACTTCAGGTGTTGTGAGACTACAAGACCCAGCATGCATGGGCTGAATGGTCATGGCTGATATCTGACAAAGCATACTGGGAGTTGTAGTTTCAACAGAGCTGCAGGTTGAGCAGGACTGTTCTAGCTATTTTAAGGTCTAATGTTGTGTGGAGCCAAGTATGTATGCATGTACATTAAACACACCAAAGAGAAAGCAGCCTTTGGCTGGCTTAAGCATTCCGTAGCACTACAGGTATTGTGAAACTACAAGACCCATCACGCTCTGCGAGCTACCCGCTATGCCTATGTGTGTTGGAGCATGCTGGGAGTCGTAGTTCTACAACTGCAGCAGTACCACTGTCTACCTATGTTATCGCACGAGCATACATAGAGAAAGAGCAAGTGAACGTGTCATTAATTAAGGTACCAACCACCATACAAAGCTCATCAGACATTTCTGCCCATGACTCTAACACAACCATTATTAATCTGCTACAGTGAGTATTATGAGCATATAGGACGGAGGTGACGTGACAAGTTTGGGGTCTTTAGACTGCGCTTACGCAATCTACGTACAGAAATGGTAGATGCGTAGTAGCTCAATTCTTTAAAAAAAACGTACGTAAGACGGAAACTACGTAACCGTGAATCCGGAGCCATAAGTTTAGTCGTAGAGGCCGCAGCGCTGTGAGCAAGGCTACGTTAGTTAGTCAGTGCTGGATATTTGGCTCCCCCCCTCCCCTCTCTGTATCTCTGCAGTGCTTGGCTCTCCTACACGCGTCTCTTTCAGAAGGATATCGGTCTGTCCCTTTTCATTATGGGGAGCAGCGATGCCTGGTGCTGGCAGGGCTGTGTACAGAGCACTGCAGACAGAGGGGAAGAGACTGCTGCAATGCAGGAAGACAGAGTAAGCAAAAGCAGTATTACCCTGGCTCAGCCTTATTATCGTCCTGGGGCACTCTGAGAGAGCATACAGAGGGGGGGTATAAGCAACTATGGAGGGGACCCTCGATAAACAGCTTCTCCAGGGCCCACAATTCCCCTGCATCTTCCTCTCTGTAACATTTCATCTCAAGCTAAATCATAAAATATAGTTGAATCCTTAGCGACTAAAAACACCTTCAACCACATAAGTCATTGTCAGTTCTGCATTTTAACTCGCTGTAGCAAAGCTGGATGACAATAAGGTTAGAAACATAGAAAGTGACGGCAGATAAGAGCCACACGGCCCATCTAGTCTGCCCATTTGTTTATTTAAAACTATACTGACCCTAAACACTATTTTACCATCAGTTTAGTGGAAGATTTAGGATATTCTTATATTGATCTCAAGCGCTGCTTATTGTGTTAGCCTTTACCACCCCAGATGGAAGGTTATTCCACGTATAACTACTCTTTCAGTGAATACATTTTTGTTTATTTCCTGTAGTCTCTCTCTGTATATTGTGTGACATTTTAGTTGATATTCTCTGCTCCAAGTTATACATGTTACTTCCTCTAGTCTCTCTTTGGATGTTGTGTGACACAGGCCATGGACCATTTTAGTTGCTCTTCTCTGCTCCAAGCTATACATGTTTAGCTCCTCTAGCCTTTCTTGGTATGCTGTGTGACACAGGCCATGGACCATTTTAGTTGCTCTTCTTTGCACAGTCTCTAATGTATTTATGTCTTTCTGGAGATATGGCCTCCAGGACTGATCACAGTATTCCAGGTGAGGCTGCACCAATGACCTCTTTCTCCAAATTCCTCTCCCTCTCCATTTTTTCATATAGAACAAACGTTATTAATATAAATATGTAAATTTTAGGTAAGTTACTCCTTAATATACTACACGTCTTGTGTTTTTAAATTTATGCTTAGACAGGTTGTTCTTGCTAGTTAAAAAATAAAAAGCATTAACCTAATTTTATGATAATATGGTTACTGACAATGAGCGAACAGATAACCCTGCAGATAACCCATAATGCAATTCTCCTTTTCACATTTTAACAACAAAGCAGCCCATTAAAAGCCTGCGGCAAAACATGTTCCCGGTGGCTGGGGATGTGTGCGTGTGACGGTCATATCCTTCATGTATGATAAAACTCCCTATGGTACAAGTGACAAGATGAAGGTCCCCAAAACAAGCTGAATTCAGAGGAATAATCTGAGCATCTCCTGCTGATACTGGAACCTTTATGGCTCTTTGAAGGAGGAAAACAAATACAGACTACGTAAAAAGCATGAATTCTCCTTAATAACCAAAGCTGGCCATGATAAAGGTCTGTGTCGCTTCGATGACCTCACTGGCGACGGATCACACACACGAAAAATAAATGGCGACGGCGATGACTTCATGGCACTTTCCAGATTTGGGAGAATTGCGGGAGCGCGCACACCTGTAAATGGCGGTCAGGTCTCCTGATTGTTAAACAGGTTTTTAAAATCATTTGACCTGACCAGCCAATCAGGATTGGCTGTAATGAGGGGGTTAGGTGCACACCTCCAATGTCTGACCAGCTGGACGGGCTTTGGATAAGTGTGTGCCCAGCTTAAAACATCAATGGTTCACCCACAATTTTCGCCTGTTTACCAAGACTCTCTTGCGTTTAGTTTGTGTACAAGGAGATTATGTTCTCAAATACACAAGTGCTGGTAATATCAAACGCTGGAATGTCTGTAGCTAGTAGTGGAGAGTAAATAAACACACAGCCTTCAGGCAGAGATTAATCTCAGTCAACTTTGCACAGCAAATATCAAAAGCCTGTAATATGAGCAATGGACGGGCTAATGTTTATAACCATCCGTGCTCCTCCGGATCGGTCATTTGCTTCAATGTGCGAGTTGGCGATCAGCTGTCTCCCCCCGTAACGCAGTGATCCCACGTAACGACAGAAGCCATAAACAAATCTCTGTATATGATTTTCAACGTGTCCACGCATATTCCCCATTGGCAACCAAATCCCTGCGTCTCCTTAATAGGTTTATGTGGAAACTCATCTAAAGAGCACAAATGAACCAATATCAAACGTTCCTGTGTAGTACAAAGCAATGCAAATGCTCAGTAATTATCATTGTTCTGACAGACAAGGTTATTCCAATCATACGTTCATTTAGTAGAAGCATATTCTGCAGACTGCCTACTGAATCATTCACACCGGTCCCTGCTCAGAGAACATTAACCCCAAAATTCATCTGTAAAAAGAAGATTTCTGGTTTGTAAATGTTAAAGAACATTTGATTTTTAAGCATAGTTTCTGAATTCTGGAGGACACCAGAGACAGCAGCATGGGGGCGGAGCTTGATGGGATTTATGCAAATCTTGCCTATAGTCCCGCCCCTGTCTAATCAAAGCGGCCATTCATAGGGTTACTAAGGTTGGGTCTTCAAACCACACCCAGCCTTGGTAACGCTTGGGGCTTGAGGCAGTGATTTGCATTAAATCATGGCCTTGAGGTAAGATCAGGGACAATAAGTGGCTATCCCGGGAGCAACGGCCAAGTTTCAGGAGTCTCCTGAAAATTCCGGGAGAGTTAGCAACTATGGACGGGATCCTAACTTATTCTTAGGGGTGAGAGGGGGGCGTTGTGTATTCCAAATGCTATGACCAGTAAATGCCCTCTTTTGGACAGAATTCTGATCCTGGTGTGCCTCACGATGGCAGAAAAGCACTTCAACTCTGTGGGCAGGGAGGCATGCAGACTTAATCGAGAGGTTACCTAAGTCTAAAGTAAAAGTAAAGTTTGACAGTTGAGAGATTGAGAGATAAAGGGCTGGATCCAGACTTAAGTGCTTGAAATGAGTTACTCCTGGGCTAAACCATGTTGATTGCAGGGAAGTCATATTTCCTCTGTTGCAAACGGTATTAGAGTTAAGAGGTGATGTTTCCTATCCCAAGTCTAAATAACAGTGGCAGGGGAGGCATGCAGACTTAATCGAGAGGAGAAGTTACCTAAGTCTAAAGTAAAAGTAAAGTTTGACAGTTGAGAGATAAAGGGCTGGATCCAGACTTAAGTAAGTGCTTGAAATCAGTTACTCCTGGGCTAAACCATGTTGATTACAGGGGAGTCATATTTCATCTGTTGTAAACAGTATTAGAGTTGAGAGGTGATGTTTCCTATCCCAAGTCTAAATAACAGTGTGATAGTAAAGCTGGTCAGTATCTGTGTGCAGTAAGCAATTCAAAGATATATCCCTGCATGCAAAGAATACAATTACCTTGACTCCCCCTGAAATCAACATGGTTTAGCCCAGGAGTAACTCATTTCAAGCACTTAAGTTTGGATCCAGCCCAATGTTACCTAGATGATGTCTAAATAACAGTGTAACGGTAAAGTTGGTCAGTATCTGTGTGTAGGGAGAACACTTTGCTTTTGCTTATTGCACAGATAGTGACCAGCTTTACTGTTACACTGTTATTTAGACTTAAGCAATGTAACATCATGTCTCATCTCTAATACTGATTACAACAGAGAAAATATGTCTCCCCTGCAATTCAACATGGGTTATCCCAGGAGTAACTTTCCACCTGATTTTCTCTTATTTTCAAAACTCTGGCTCAGGACTAAACTTAGGTCCTGCAAAGGTTATTAACTGTTTTGACTAAAAGAGTGGTACCCCCAGTGTTCACCCCAGAAAATGTTGCCAGCCGGGTGGTATTAAATAGCAGCTGGGTGGGAGCAGTGTAATACTTTGCAATAATAATACTTGACGGGATCCAGACATTTGTTCCCACTGCGAAACGCCTCGCTGGTGCTGCACTACTGGGAACTAAGCCTTTATGGTCCATTGGAGCACAACCAAGACTGAAAGCTGGAGATCACAATCAACGTTTTGGGCAGGTCTGGCCGGGTGGTAAGCTAAAATTGCCGGGTGGAGCACCCGGCTAAAATGCCCTGGGGAGAAAACTGACCCTTAATTACACCACAGGAAAATCACTATGTATCACTCTAATCTTGGGATATTAAACGGTCACTCTCAGATGCTGCAATGCCCGGATATGGTCACAGACATCCAAATACATTGCTTGAAGCCACAAACACTGGAGCCAACTATCTTGTGAGGTGAACATTATGGTAAGCGGTTGATGGTCCGAGTGACTGTATTTTGAACATGACACAGGCGGCAGCAGAATGGCAGCTGTATCACTGCTTGAAAAGCTGGAAATTCCAGCTAATTCCTATTGGGAATGGGAACCTATTTTCCCATTCGTTATTGCCAGGGGCTGCAGCAGATGGGGTTAGGTTCCAGCGGGCTAAGGTTAGGGCTTAAGGGGAAGGTCAGGGTTAGGCTGCATCACCGCTGCTTTCTACAATGCAGACTGACAGCTGTCTGTATTCAGCTGTAGTACGATGGTCTTTCGAAATGAAGACCCTGAATTAAATTCAGCATCATCTGAAACAGTGATGACAGACGACATTTGTTGATGTATGTAACAAATTTCTCTTGACTTATTTTCAAGATAGAATGTCATTGTCATAATTAGTTACTGGCTAATGCAAGAGCACTGGGGAGCCTCTGTATCTATATAGATTTCCCCTTATAGATACCTTTCTAGAACCTGCTCTGGATTAACTTCTCAATTGATGTGAGCAGCCACCAGAGTGTGTGTGTGCGCGTGTGTTTGGAAGCATGTCTGCGATAGCAGCTGACAGGGGGCGCTGTTTCAATGTAGCTGTTTTGGAAACTTGGGGACCTCTGCAGTGCAGTCGCTTTCAATTTAAACATACATGACATGTGACCCAAAGTTGGGACTCTGACAGTATTAGTGTTAGGACCAAATGTAAGTAACAAATCTTCCCGACACACACACATAACGTTGTCAATCCGCACTAAGAAACTCTGTTTTCTGAAATTGGGACATCCGAAAGTTCCTTTTCGGATGTCCCTATTTCGAATAAAGTACAGTTTTTTTTTTCTTTTTGTTATGAATGGGTGAGTATGCCTTTTTGGCATACTTCACCAATTCACTTTCACACGTATCGATATCCCTCCGCCGCTGCTATCGCCAGATCAGGAACAGGTGAGTAAACGATATATGCGGGGTAGGGAAGGTTAGGGTCAGGCTGTAGGGGAGGAAGGGTTAGGGTCAGGCTGTAGGGGAGGAAGGGTTAGGGTCAGGCTGCAATTAAGGGAGGGTTAGGGTCAGGCTGCGGGGAAGGGAGGGTTAGAGTAGTGAGAGGGGACGGTAAGGGTAAGAATTAGGGAATGGAGTGGGGGACTATTTTTATTTTTTTTTTATAACTTTTCGCACCACAGAGCTTTCGGTGCTCCATGGATCAATTGCTATGACTCATCGAGGCAGGAGAAGACGGCTGATTCAAAAATCGGCCTTTTGTACCGGAGCCCCACACCCATTATAGTACATAGTCAATGCACAGCACTCACTGGCTCAAATAAATACAAGAGAAGAGATAAATCTGTGTCCAATGTTTCAGTTTTACTGAACTTTCATCAGGGATATATATATATATATACACACACACACACACACACACACACACACACACTTCCATTTTGCATAGGGGGGGATACTAAGATTTCTCAGTCTGTGCAGAGAGTTAGAACAGAAGACGGCCGCTCTCCACATCTGCTTCTAGAAACAGATGGTAACTTACACGGGGCCTGTGCCTCCATTGTCTGGAGAGCAGAAATGTGGGTTGCACTGCCCATCGGTGTCAGCTGTCTCATTGTGGATCGCTGACCCACACAAATCCATTATGCTTCTTTAACAGCGATGGCTGCAAAACACAAAAAGAGTCCAGCGAACACTTTGTAACGCCAACACCACAGACACAGCAGCGTCCTCCTGCACAGAGGCCGACAGGAGCAGCCTCCGCTATGGAGAGCTTCAGTCTGGTAGAGGGAGCTCTGTCACTGCGCTGCATACAACCAATCCCTGCAGACGTTATAGAAATCTGCTTCTAAAATGTCTGTGTGACCTAAACATTTCTATCTGGACAAACAAACACCCCACAAACTCCAACGTGACAGATTGCAAGACATTCTAAGAAATGGCCACTTTCAGAGGATTCTATATTAGGATCAGTAACCAGGAAGGAAAACACACAATTACTGGATAAACATAGCTGCCACAGGACAAAATACAAGTCTATCCTCGATAACCACTGGATAGCTTTGCCTAAATAATTAAAATTAAAAAAAAAACCTTTATAAATTTAGCTATAAATCCTGTCCAATATCACTAGTAAGGGAAGAAAGGGCTGTGAGCGCTATCAGGTATCAAAAGGGATACATACTAACAAACGAGGGAGACTAAATATACATGTCTACAACAATTGCAAGCATGGGTTATGCTCAAAGTAAGTTATGAATAAAACTAAATTACTAAACAGTCCCAGTGATTACGATATAACAATTTTAATCACAAACATCAAAATCAATAAAAATAAAGGTAAAAATATTAAAAATCACACAATGCATGGTCACAACAGTACACGTATCCACGTAATTAAACCCAGCAGGGATATAAAAATAAGCCAATAAAAACGTTTAGCGTGTGCACACTAAAAATAGCTATGAATGTGGAAACCTCCTCTATATTAGGACGAGATATGAAGTATTATAAATCTGGTGCCTCAACATTTCACAAGCTCTCAAATTTGTTTAGCTTGTAGTAGTAACTTAATATACGCAAGTTACGTAGGACTTAAGAACAGGACGGCTCTGAATCGCCATCACGAACCTTCTTCCTCAAGGTTCGCAATGACTTAAGAAGGAAGGGGCGTACTGGGAAAACTTAAGAAAGAAGATAAGTAGATTGGGTGGAGGAAGCCATTAAAATGAGGAAATCCGGGTGCGGTTCCTAAAGAAAAGGGGGTTAAAAAGTCGGTTGAGAAGCTGAAAATCTCCTTGCTACTTTTTACGTATAATTAAGAACCTAAATCATTCTTAAGTGTGAACACGGTGCATAGAACTGAAAGCACAAAGCAGAACCACCATTTGCACTACACTTAACAATGTAATGCCCTGTAGTTCTTGCATTAAGATCGCTGGGAAATGCAGTGTGTGTGTGTGTGTGTGTGTGTGTATGTGTGTGTGTGTGTGTGTGTGTGTGGGAAGGCGGATTATTTTTACACTCCAAATCAAGATTAGGCCCTAACTTTCCAGTTGTCTACCTGAAAGAGCACATAAATGAGGTGAATTCCTCTTAAATAACAACTCGACCCATGGCAAAGAGAGAAGAGTTTATTAGACTTTCCAGCTATTCACGGCTGAGGTCTGAATCAGAGCAGTGTTGTGGGAAAGTCAGGACCTCATAAATCAGGTTGTAATAAGGAAAGGTCAGGTTGGAAGCAGTAAACAATGGTCAGCTAGGCAAAAGCTTTGAGGAACGTCAAGAATCCCCATAAATTTCATTATGAGAAGCAAAAAAAAAAAACACCCAAAACACTTACTTTCAACTATTGGAATTTTTAATTACATTAATAACAAAAAGCCACAATGGTCGGCTGCTAGCACAAGATACAATGATCCTTCATGTAATCATTGGAAAGGCCACAATTTAAAATAATTCTATTTTAGATAAAGTTGTTTTTTTAAACTAACATTTCTTACAGAGAATCCGTCTTAATGGATCCTGAAGATAGCCACAAAATAATCCACTTTCTTTTTAGGTTCTACATAGTGAAGACACACATGCAATTAAAATGAATTAATGAATTTGTCCGAGAAAACAAGGGACCGGATTCACAGATCCGTGTGGACAGACCCTCATCATCCCGCCCCCCCTTTTAAAGGTACTGTATGCCACTTACAAGTTCCATAGGGCTACCTGAACAATACATGCAATGTCCTCACAGACATCGGGGTAGATCCAGAACTCCGCTTGCAATCCATTTACTACCGTAGCGTATTTCCGCGTGCGTACCTTCTATACACTCCCCTTGAATGTACGTACTTTGACCGATTTCCGCTTTTCAAACCCTACCTTAAACTTTTGGCCGCGTAACCGCCATCGTCCGCACATGTACGGATGGGCAACACAGACTTACGCAGCTAAGCACACCCATAACGTACACTTCAAATGCAAACCCCCGCCTACATTGCGTAATTTAAACAAACTTTCGGCTCACGTAAAATTGGCACGCCCCCACGTCTGAATTGACACAAACACGTGAATGGCCAATACGCTCAGAGTTACGTTACGTAGCGTATCATCTGTCGTGCGCATGTGCAGTACATCCAAAATCGCGATTTTAAGTGTGTCCAACAGGCGTAAACTCGCACAGAAGCGTAGTTCTGGATCTGGGCCATTGCCGCTACCTGACCCCCCCCAGCTAATCTAAATACCTCCCCCCTCTCACTTTTCCCAAACCCTCCTCGAGGCGGCATAACGCCACCTCTTTTTACCTTTTAAGACCGCACGGAGGCAATCTACATGCCGAACTGGTACGTAAATTGCTTAAAGGACCTACCACACATGCGCAGAAGGTCCTGTACTACAGACACGCACCTAAAAAGCGACCGCTTCTTAGGCGTGAATCCAGCCTAAGGACACGAACATATTACAATAGTTCTGCGGCATAAATTATTGCACTTTAATCTTACAAAATATTAAATTCCTGTGATTCCTGAGAAAAAACGACTACCTGATAGTCAGCCCACCCAGTCTGGGCACCGAAGAAGCCCTCAGGGCTTTAATGGCCGATAGTTTGCTCCACGGTTATTTGGGAATCGAAGTAAGCTTGTTGGGCAGTAGAGAGGGAAGGGAAACATGTATAAAATTCTGTAGCAGAGGGAGTAGGGTTATACTGAGAAGCTTTCAAATGATGGCATAGATATAAGCTGGAGGGTGACAGGTACAGGAGGGGACATTATATAAAGGAAGAGGTGTAATAGAACATGAGGACATATGTATATACTGGAGGGTGACAGGTACAGAAGAGACATTATATAAAGGAAGAGGTGTAACAGAACATGAGGACATGTGTATATACTGCAGGGTGACAGGTACAGGAGGGGACATTATATAAAGGAAGAGGTGTAATAGAAAATGAGGACATGTGTATATACTGGAGAGTGACAGGTACAGGAGGAGACATTATATAAAGGAAGAGGTGTAATAGAACAAGAGGACATGTGTATATACTGGAGGGTGAAAGGTACAGGAGGG
>WWET01000146.1:538313-566567 GCA_011038615.1 Limnodynastes dumerilii | reverse complement strand
ACTACAAATACAACAGTGCTTATGCACTGATACAGGCTCTGTACATTGTGTAATGTGCTCGTGCTCTACTAATGCATTGTATACTGCTATTTAGATTAGATCTGTTCCTTCAATATGAAACTACTATTTTACTGTGTGAAAGAAGTAACTTATAAATCACCTATAAAAAAAATATCAGAACAGGACTTGTTACAGCCAATAACCAAAGCAATTCCTAAATGTAGAATTTTTATTATTTTAAAATCTATATTATAACGTCCTGCTTTCACAGAGAATCTTACTGGATGTCTTACATGTCCTGGCAGTCAGATAGTACGACCGTATTATCAGTATTGTCATTTTACATATGTTTTATATTTTAACAGTGCATCATATTAAGTAGCTCTTCACAATTTTACACACATCAACCTCTGCCGCATTACAGTCTAATTCCCTAACAAACAAACACACATACACACACATATACACGCTAGGGGTAAGAGCTTGGGCAGGACGCGGCAGAGCTTATTTGCCATGTTTTCGGGCTCCAAAACGTTTGCAGCTATGATAATATACCTCGCATGTATTACACGCATTGGAAACCCCCCTTTCAAAATCCTGCGTTTGCCACTGGACATACCCCCCTTTTCCTCCCCCTAATAACAGCTATGAGGTACAGGAAAAGGGGGGAATATGGGCAGATCACTGGGATAAATGCACTAATGCCATCCTGAGTTGTCGTTAGTTTGACGCCGGGAGCGGAGTGTAAATCCCCGCTTCAACATTTCATAAATATTAGGAACCGCCGGCCCGTTCTGAAAAGAACAGGCCAGCGGAGAGCCCTGATGTTTAAATAAATCGCCATGGAAACTGCTATTTACCATGCTGATCTATTGTTTGTAAATATAAAAACCCTCATTTTCATAAGATAATGCCCATTTTCACATGAAAATGGGCATTATCGCATGTAAATAGACCTCTTTGTAAATACTGCCAGGCTCGCAGTGAAGATAAGCCAGTCTGATGCAGCTTAGCTCACAGGAAAATAAAGCTGTTTGCAAATAGACCCTTAGTCCAGGTCATGATCACTATTGGACTCCAAGGGCCCAGATTTACTAAGCTGCAGGTTTGGAAAAGTGGAGATGTTGCCTATAACAACCAATCAGATTCTAGCTCTCTCTTTCTTTTTACATACTAGAGAATGTCAGCTAAAATATGATTGGTTACTATGGGCAACATCTCCACATTTCCAAACACGCAGCTTAGTAAATCTGGCCCCAGGAGGGATTATTATAATTATTATCGTTATTATTATTATTATTATTATTGTATCATTATTTTTTTGATTATTATTATTATTTCCCAGGGTTGCCAACTCTCTGGGAATATTCGGAGACTCTCAAACTTCAGCCATTTCTCCCAGTAACCAAGGAGGATAATCTCCCACAATGGCCTTGTTGCCGTGATTTTATTTTATGGGATTTTATTTTTATAGAAGCCGATCTAGACCTAATAACGGCAGCAGATGTCAGCCATATGTTTCACATCGGAACTCTGAGCGTATGAATTCAGTTTTCGTGCGTTCAGAGTTTCGTACGTCAAAGCATACAAGGGCTGTCACGCCACAAAAAACAGCTGACCCTCAGATGCAGAGTCGGCCCTGGGTATAGGCCATATATCTCCACTAGTTATAAGTCAGTCAAAATGACTGGAAAAAAATAGGAGTAAAATTCTTTGGACCCTTTTTTGGTAACGGTTGAATCGCGCGGATCATTTATTCCATGAATGTAACATCAACTACTTAAAACAGTTCCTATTTCACAAATATTCCTTTACAGTGGTATCTAAAGGTACAACAAAAGCGCTAGTCAAAAACTAAATAGACATCATATTCAGAGTACCGGGTGTATAACATATACATCCGGTGTTTAGCGATTTTTACTACTTCACATGCGTAGTCATTTTTTTAAAATAATCTACGTACTATTTCTGTACGTAGATTGCTTACGCAATCTACGTACAGAAATGATACGTAGATAGCGTAAATATGCTACTACACATGCGCAGTAGCTCAATTCTTAAAACAACGTACGTAAGACGAAAACTAGGTAACTGTGACTCCGGACCATCGTGCTTTGTGAATTGCGCTCTGCTGTGCAGTTTGTTTCATATCACTGAAATTCTTTCCTGACTCCACAAAGTACTCCAGGGTCCCTGCAGCCTATTATACAATAGTGTAGATAGACGTCTCTGCACTGTATGCTCTGTGATAGCACTATGTACAGATACCATTGTTCCCTTTAACTACCTTAATAACAAACAACAACAATGGCCCCTTGAAATCCTGTTGCATTGTATTCTATTTAGTGATAAATTAATGTACAAACATGACTTCTAGAGAATGGGGTATGTGTAAATGTATTCTGTGGCACCATTATTGCTGTCCACATTTCATCATATTGGGCCGAATCCAGACTCCCAAACGCTTTCCGTACGTGTGGGGTCTGTCCGTCCGAGAGAGAGAGGGGAACGCACGCCCCCTTTCACTCCTCTTTCGCGTGGGCGTTATGGCAGCTTACGCTCTGATAAGCCTGCCTTAAGTAATTTGTGCGGCTCAGCTGTACTTATGATCCGCACGAATGTTGGAAACTCCTCCCACACTGTACAATTAGCATACTTCCCCCCCGCCCACTTTAGCGGAACAAAGTTCTTCCAGTCAAAACAGGAAGGCCTGACGTTCTCACGTCTAGACCTGGCCCATTAATATTAACGGGTTGTATTTACAGATCCGTTTTCACGTGAAGTTACGTGCGGATTTTTAGGTACATTTCAACTGTGCGTGTGTAGTAACTTTATTTAGGTTATGTTGAATATACACGTATGTGCTTTAGGCACGTACATTTGAATCGCACTTGTGGACGTACGTACGGATTGGCGGGGTTGAAATATGTACCTGAAAAGTTACGTGACAGGGTGGGGGAAAGCATTTAAATGAGTCTTTGAGGGTGCGATTACATAGAAACAAGACATAGACGCACGTAAGTACACACGAAAAGTTAGAGGTGGTCTATGGAGGCGTAAGTCTACGAGGGCACGGCCGTGACAGGGGAGTGTCATGGGTATTAGTGGGTGTTGCCTTGCTACGTGCGTGCGTATAAGTACTTTTTAAAAACGGATCTGTTGAATACGACCCAACAACTCTAGAACCTTTACTTATTACCAAAAGATCATTATTAAAATAAACAAAATTAAAAAATATTCCACTACACTAAAAAGTGGTGTATAGTCCAGACCCCTCATTAGAACCGCTGAACTGAAAGGTCAGTCTCCTGGACTAAAGCTGGCCATACACTGGAGCTATTATCAGCCCGATCCTACAGCTATCGTGCATTGGGCCAAAAATCGCTCTAGTTAGTGGCCAGGATCAATTTTTTATACGTCCAATAAACGCAGCCGAAATGCTCTGTTACGATTATTGGACTTTTAAATTTGTTTGATTATTATATATATTTTGAGGGAGCCAATCACCTAACTGAAAGGCTCCCTATACTTCAGCGGCCAGTTCAGGGAGTAGTAGAGACAGGGATCAGCCAAAGCCACACTGCACACAACACAGCTTTAGTGGATCCCTGTCTCTACTACTCCCTGCAGATCTATGTATTACGCTGCTCTGACACCTTTGAAGTATACTTCCCCCCTTCTCCTCGGTCCCAGGAGCAGGAGAGGTGTATGGTGTCGATAACGGGACCATTCCCTGGCGGGATATCGTCCCGTTTATCGGACCGCTTCCTGCTGGGATTGATAATCATCCCAGTGTATGGCCGGGCTTGTTATTGACTACCCGTAACTACATCAGGAGTCACGTGTGCTATATGGCTGGCCTGGCCAACCGGTGACTCTCCAGGTGTTGTAAAAATACAAGGCCCAGCATGCTTTGGCTGCATGGCCATTGTTGATTCCGGGTAAAGTATGCAGGGACTCGTAGTTTCACAACACTTGGAGACTCTGCTCCTGCTCTTCCTTCCTAATCTGTGATTGCAGTCACCTGTGTTACACACCTTTCTATTCAAATAACCAGTATAACACAGGTGACTGCGATCATTTTAAGAAGGAAGAGCAGAAGCAGAGTATTATGTTCCGAATGGAGGGGGTCATGTTGGAGGGTCTGCGATAGTAACGCTGGTCAGTATCTGTGTGCAGGAAGCAATTCAAAGATATATCCCTGCATGCAAAGAATACAATTACCTTGACCCCCTGCAATCAACATGGTTTAGCCCAGGAGTAACTCATTTTAAGCACTTACTTAAGTCTGGATCCAGCCCTTTGTTCGTATTTTCAAGATTTCTGGCAGGATTGCGTCTGCCTTGGCGTTTTTTGCATGTGCACACATTTGCGCTAGCCGATCATAACGTATTCCGCCCTATCCAGAAATTAATCCAAGAGAGGGGGGAGGGTCTCAGCAGAGGATCAGGTTAAAATTAGCACTGATGCTAATACGGCATCAGCCATTCACCCACATGAAGGAGAGGAGGGTCTTGTGACTGTGCACATATATGCAGGGGAAAGAAATAAATGTCGGTATGTGGGAAGGGGGAGGGGCTTAATGATGTAATTTATGCAGATCGCATCCTGAAGCCCCAAACCCTGGTCATCAACATTGCTATTCACAGTGTTCCTGGGGGTGGGGAGAAATCACGTCCTGCCCAATCCATATTAACGCTAGGGATTGCTGTAATGATATGCAGGGGGTGGGACTTGCATGAGATTTGCCTAATTTCCCGGGATACCAAATGTCGGGGGTCTCCCGGATATTCCGGGAGAGTCACCAAACATGATATATGCACAACTATATACAGTGTATAATATAACTGGAAAATAATCAGACAACACCTGACATCAGCTTCTGCAACAGAAAATTACCACACATTATCATGTACACACACACACACACACTTACATGCATATACACACACACACTGATGCATATACATACACACACTTACATGCATATACACACACATACTGTATACACACACATAGGGCCTGATCCAGACCTACAGCCGCAAGCGATCGTACACCTATTGTGAGCGTAAAAACGGGCAAAAAAAACGCACTGCGCATGTGCTGTATGACAACTTCCGGTCGCCCGAAGGACATCAGCGTACAGCGAGCGTATTTTCAGCGTATTTTTCGCCCAAGGGGCGTGCGTTTTGTACGACGATAGTCTGGACGCTGGAGTTACTACACAGAGGCGGGGATAGCCATTTAAATTGTACAGTATGGGCGTGCTAAGCCCAGTACGACCAGCGTATCGGTACGAAAATTCGCACGTACGCTGAAAAAACTTAGGGTAGGGTTCAGCCACCGTAAGTAGGTACAATCAATGGGAGTGTCATAAGCGTGAAAGTTTATACGCCCGGGCGATCATACGCTATGCTCGCGGGTGCTCGCGGTCGTAGGTCTGGATCAGGCCCATAGACACACACAAATGCATATATATATACAAACACACATACATGCATATACACACACTCATACACACACACATACATATACATACACACACACATACATATATACACACACACACACACACACAAACATATACATACACACACATACATATATACACACACACACACACATACAGTTCTGAAAGCTTATATAAGTGTCGTGGTAAATGTAGCCCAGGCTGGTGGAGATCTTACAATGATAGAATGCAGCACAGCGTGAACTGAATAATAAAAAAAAACATAATCTCTGGTGCCCCCTGCTGGTAAACCATAGACATTTATTTGACCTGTGAACTGTTGAAGGTTATCTGAAATTTCATTTTTTAAGCTGAGAACAGTCCTACTTAAACACCACTGAAGGACATAGCAGGGAGCCAGTTTATTTAGAGATTAAGAGGCTCAGAAAGTTATTCACAACACTTTATGTGAAGACTTAGAAAACATAGAAACATGGCAGATTCAATGGATCGCAATGACGGGAATAAACTTTCTGTCTGTTACGGTAGCTGAACATTGCAGATTCTATCTTGCATCTCGATGGGGTGTGAGATAATATCCGTGATGTAAATTCACACGATGTGCCGTACTTGCATAGTCATCCAGCGGTACCATTGGATCAGCCAGCCAGTTGTTGCATGGGTCCAGGGAAGGGCACACAGCTGTCACAGACACCCCTCTCCTCTGAGTCACACCTTTTATGGTAGTTACGCCACTGTGGACAGTCATATGGTATAAGCCAGTATTCTGTGATGTTGTAATTAATAGTCTTGTTTTTGATGGCTTCCATAGGCCTGGGCAACTTGTTTTGCAACTACAAATCGCAGCATGCCTGACTGACTAGGTATAGCTGATAAGACTTAGTTTCACAAAATTTTAATACTATAGTTGCCGACTCCAGAAATTCGGGCAGTCTCCCGGACATTCCAGGAGAGCCGGCAAATCTCCCGCAAGGGACTTGAGGCTCGTGGTTTCCAAGAAACCACAGCCTCAAATCCTGCCCCCCTGCCTGGCAACACTAGTTTACTAGTGTGGCTAGGGACAGGAAGGGACTTGATGATGCAAATTGCATCATCTAGCCCTGCCCCCTCCCTATGCAACCCCGAAAGAGGTAATTGATAGTCAATGGGTGGGGCTTAATGACGCTATTTGCATAAATCACACTGTTAAGCCCCGCCCCCTGCATGCATCTATGGCTTCCCTCCAGGATCTCCAAGAGGGAACCTTTTAAAAGTCGGCAACCTTGTTCAATACCAATCACCCACACCTGCCCTAGAAGTCAGTGAAGAAGTGATGCAGACAGAAGGATTTCTGGCTGACCCTTATATGTTCTGTTCTAAGGGCTCAGTTTTTTCAGTTATTGAATAAATGACTTGGTTGAAAAGTTATATAGCACATCTGACTCATGACAGTGAAAACAAAAGCATTAAACCTTTATCACAAAGGAGCTAAATATAGAGGCTAAATCACACAATTACTTTAGCATTTTAGGAGAAAGTTAATTCATGCAAATACATTCAAATATGCTAAAACGTAGTGGAAATAGCAAGGAATTGGATTCAGAAATATAACTACACAAGTGTCGGGATTATTATGAATTCAGAGTGAGTTGGAAGATTTTTTTGTGTAGTTTGCACATGAATATTGCTCCATTCACGGGGGTCTTTTGGTGCCTTTATCACTATAACGTGCATTCCATACACCCATTAAATTAGGTGGCAAATTTGGGTAAATGTGTGTGGAAAAAGAAAAACTAAAGTTAGGGCTCACAATTACTGTATATGTTAGACAAATGAGAGGTGTATTTTTGGAATCCCCTAAAGCTGGGCACAATCGACATCAATTTTAATCAGATGCGATATAAGCAACGATTTTACCAGTGACTGAAATACACGCACTGACGCGATTTACCGCCAGATCTGTGATTTTCTCTCCTATTACCCTCCACTCAATTGTGACATCTGAGCTTGTAAATTTGCACTCCTACAAAAGCGTCCCTGGTTGTGGTTTGCTTTGTCGATGATCTGATTTTTTACATATACGTTCCCAGCACTAAAATTGCGCTGCCATCTGTTTACAGCAGTTTGTAATGAGGCAGCGTGGATACCGCTAATAATCTGCATTGACACATACTATTTTCCCCTACCCTCCCAACCTTAACTGTCTCCTCTCGAAAGAGGGACATCCAAAAGTTCCTTTTCGGTTGTCCCTATTTCAAATACCCCCAATTTATTATTATTATTTTTTTTTGTAAACAATTTTATTGAGAAGGGTTTGGTTCTGCATTACAACATGTTACATTACATAGAGTACAGCCGTATTCAGAGATCCGGTTTTAACAAAAGTTCCGTGCGTATATTTAGGGTCGGATCGATTTTGCATCAACTGCGCATGCGTAGTAATAGTGCAACGCCATGTACATTGAAGTTAAGGTTGGAAATGCCTTAAGGTCGGACTTGTGAATCGGGCAGAGACTAATGCAACCCTAAGTGCGGCGGAAATATACGGAACTGAGGATTTGCATAGAAATGGGCGGGGGGAGGCATTGAGATGAGGGAAAGTGGGCGCGCTTACAGAGTTAGGGCTGGTAATATACACAACTAATACATATAAGGACGGAAGTGAGTGCGGCCAGATAGGGCAAGTCTATGGAGGTGGAAGTTTAGGTCCGGCCGGAGGTTGCGAAGGTGTAACCTGTTCCGACCTGCCACTTAGTTGCGTATATTTGCGGCCCGATCGCCGACGGATCTCTGAATATGGCCCACAATGCTCAAACATGTAGATGCACAAGATAAGGAATGTAAAGTCATAAGGACTCTTCAATTTTATAATTATATAGGAAGAGAGTCAAAAAGAAATAGGAACAGAGAAGGCCATCCGTCAAAAAGGGAGGAGAAGGGAAGAGATCGAGGTACTGGGAAAGAAGAGAAAGAAGGGAAAGGATAGAAAAAAGATGAATTTATAAGAGAAGACATAAGTGTAAAGAGAATCAGGGAAAAACAGGAAAAAGTCTCCCAGGTCTGGTTTCAGAAGATCGGGAGGGAAGCTCCAAAATATGAGGCCCACAGTTTCCAGGTTTCACAAAATGATTTTGTTGTATTATGCATAATACAGGTCATAAATTCCATTCTAAATACATACCATGTCTTGTCCAACACAGCCTGCAAAGTTGGTACAGTGGATTGGCGCCAGTTGGTTGCGATCAAACATGTAGCGGCAGAAGCCACATGTAGAGTAAGTTTATTTTGATGTTTGGTTGTACCAGGGACTCCCACCCAATTTAGAATTTTTTTTCAAAATGGGTAAGTTTGCTGATCGGCATAGTCACCCATTCTGGTTTGGGAACGCCGCCGCTACCACAGGACCGCAGGGAAAGGTGAGTAACCTCTCCAGGGTGCAGGGAAGGGAGGGTTAGGGTCAGGCTGCAGGGAAGGGATGGTTAGGCTGCAAGGAAGGGAGGGTTAGGGTTAGGCTGCAAGGAAGGGAGGGTGAGGGTCAGGCTGCGGGGAAGAGAGGGTTAGGGTAATGAGAGGGGAGGGTTAGGGTTAGAATTATGGAAAGGAGTGGGGTACTTTTTTCCCTTACCTTTCGGAGCACTGAAAGTTCAGTGCTCCGTGGATCGATTGCTATGTCTCATCGAGGCGTATGCAATCGAAATCCCAGTCAGTTGGAAACTGGCTGGGAGGAAACGGCCCTATCGAAATAAGGCCGTTCTTTCTGCGGACCCACACCCCCACAGTCTAACCCTAACCTTCTCCTTCTAGCAGCCTCACCTTAACGGTCCCCTCTCTACAGCCTAACCCTAACTTTCCCTTTCTAGCAGCCTCACACCGCCCCCTATCTGCAACCTAATCCTACCCTTAACCACCCCTCCTTTCCCATCAGCTACAGAACAATTGGTATTGTACCCATAACCAATAAAACTATTCTTCATTCACAAGCACTGATACAGCCGCGATTAAGCTGTTGGTTGCATCGGTGTCGAAAATGGGATTGTCGCAGCGAGCCTGCGGTTCTGTGCAGAATCATTGGACAGACGACGTGAGTGCACACATACTTCAGAATTGGATCGACATTCCTTCAATAAAATGAAGAATGTTATAGGCTCGTATTCAGGGTACCGGACGTATAACATATACGTCCGGTGTTTAGCGATTTTTACTACTGCGCATGCGTAGTAATTTTCAACGTAATCTACGTATCTTTTTCTTACCTAATTGCGTAAATGCGGTTATTCAGACCGCATTTACGCAATCTACGTAAGAAAAAGATACATAAATTACCCTGAATACGGACCATAAAACCAAAACAAATGATGCGATGTGATCTGGAATAACAACACACGATTGGGTCGCTTTACCTGTCTACAGACACATCACTTCTAGTACAAGGGTCATTTATTCAGCTTAGATGTGTTGGCTCTTCAAAGTTGCAGATTCGCCCTTAGAGATAACGTACACAGCACAAAGGTATGAGGGAGATATCTGACACTAGAGGGATAACGACAGTCCTGTTATTAATGTTACAGGAAAGGGCTTCAGAGTTAGAAGATTGGTCACTATTAATGAATTGTCTTTGGACGCTTTGTTGATTTCTCAAATTCTCAAATTTTTGTACCTTACTTTCCCAACAGATGCTGGGCCAGATTCAGAATTCAGAACAAGCGCACGGAGGTCTGGGAGTCCGCACAGAAGAGACGAATGAACTCCCCTGTTGCTCTCCTCTCTTATGCGTTGTCACGCCTCAGACTCAGCGGTGGTCCATAAATGGACCACGTCGGACCAGAGTCTAACGGTAAGCCTGGTGTTAACCAGAACCCCTTATGGTGGGGATGGTCTTGGCTGCAGTCAAGCGGCAGGTTGTGGCCCTCTGGACAGACACCAAGATGGTGGACAGGATCCGAGGGTTGCAGGAGGTAGCGTAGGCGTGGACACAATGGAATAACAGGAACTGGGTACTGGTGAACTGTGATCGAAGGCTAGAGACAGGACCTGGAACCAGAACACACAAGAGGACTTGAGGGTGCAATATCAGCAGGCAAGGATACCTGTTGCTCTGACAAGAAAGTGATGTCAGGGAGGGGTTTAAATAGTGCTGCTGATCAGTGAGTTCCAGAAAGGTATACCACACCTGTGAACTAATGCCTGCAGCAGAGAGTGAATACTAAGAAGTGCTAGGAACTAAATGAAGGTCATGTAATCAAAAAGGGTAAACCAAACACATAGGGTGCAGTAACGTGATCATGACATGAGAGGATGGATGCAGGGATGGGATGGATTGGAGAAGGGGAGACTTAGGGTCTGGCTGCGGGGAAGAGAGTCTTGGGGCCAGATTTACTAAGCTGCGGGAAAGAAAAAGTGGAGATGTTGCCCATAGCAACCAATCACATTTTAGCTCTCACTTTTCTATTACATACTAGAAAATGTCAGCTAGAATCTGATTGGTTGCTATGGGCAACATCTCCACTTTTTCTTTCCCTCAGCTTAGTAAATCTGGCCCTTATGGTTAGGCTGCAAGGAAGAGAGATTTAGGATTAGGCTGTGGGGAAGGAAGGGTTAGGGTAATGGAAGGGAGGGGGGTAGGGATAAGAATTAGTATAAGGGTTGTGGTAGGGGTAATAGAGAGCGTTGCTTACCTGTTTGCGGCGGACAGGAAGTTTCTTAGTAGATTCATCTTCAAAAACGCGGCCATTCTCAGCGGCGACCCACACCCGTGACTTCCAGAGGCATGAAGGGGGTTTTATGCCCCAGCTTTCCTCTCTGTCATTTTGGGTAAATCCTATTTAATCCTTTCTTGACCACAAATCCTGGGACTAGATTTTTCCAAGCAGCCAAGGATTGAGTGGAGAAACGCTGACTTACTGATTAGACGGGATTGCCTGGATTCACAGTGAAGAATTTTTATGTTTTTAGGTGTGTATTTTTAAGAAGGGATATACTGCGCCTGCGTAGTAACTTTTAGACGCTATTTACGTTGGATTTGGAAACGCAAATGCCGTGATTCAACAGTACGTACCTAAAGTCTCTAGGTTCGCAGTAACTCACGCCGAAAGGGCCATGCCGTGAATAATTAACACGCCAGATACGAAGATTGGGTGGAGGGAGACATTTAAATGACCAAAAGGAGGCGCGGTTATGCCGACACGTTATTAAGTATGAATCAGGTCCGATGTCTCCACTGTTATGTAGAGAAGTGACCCTGCTAATAGGGACAGACACACAGCACCTTCTGCAGAATGCACCTGACATTTGGACATGCCTATGCATTGCGTCTGCTGATGCCTGGGAGTCTATCTCTTCATTATCCCTTGAGTGCGGCAGTAGGTTGTTGCTGTGTACTGCTTGGGTTCTGCAAAACTGTAGAAGTTAATTATTTATGAACAGAATGCTGCCGATACATCTGTTACCAGACACTTGATTGACAATTCTGTCTGACACCGGCAATTTTCCACCTCCAAGTCACGGCCATTGTTTTGTGCCTCATTACTATGTGCCAGTTACTATTTGCACACAGCCACAGGCACTTTTGAAATATATAAGGAACAAAAGAGAGGTCCGGCGCTCCAAACAAGCATTATTTAACACTATGTGTCAGCACATAAATAAAGAGGAGGTGTAGGTCACAATATAGCTGTATGGGGTTATCTCACCTGCCCAGCGTCAAGGCACCTCCTGTAGGTGAGTCCCTATCCATCTGCTATAAGTGTACTCAGGAGGTCTGTAGTAAGACACCCCTGCTATTTGAACAGTGTGCAGCAGCCATATTGTAAAGTAAAACTAGTATCAGTAACAAAAAAAAACACAGGCCATGCTTCTAATTCAATATATGAAATGTGTGCCAGTGTATATATAAATGGAGAGGTGCAGCCAAGGACCAAAGTGACCACTGTGTAACTACAAGGAACAAAAGAGAGGTCCAGTGCTCCAAACATACATTATATAACAATATATATATATATATATATATATATATATACATATATATATATATAAAATATAACTTTAAAAAACCTTCTAAGTATGCTTATATACAGTGCATCCGGAAAGTATTCACAGCACCTCCCGTTTTTCCACAATTTCTTATGTTACAGCCTTATTCCAAAATGGAAAACATTCATGTTTTCCCTCAAAATTCTACACACAATACCCCATAAAGACAACGTGAAAAAGTTGTTTGGAAATTTTTGCAAATTTATTCAAAATCAAAAAGAAATCACATGTACATAAGTTTTCACAGCCTTTGCTCAGTACTTTGTTGATGCACTTTTGGCAGCAATTACAGCTTCAAGTCTTTTTGAATATGATGGCACAAGCTTGGCACACCTATATTTGGGCAGTTTCACCCATTCCTCTTAGCAGCACCTCTCAAGCTCCATCAGGTTGGATGAGAAGCGTCGGTGCACAGCCAATTTTCAGATCTCTCCAGAGATGTTCAATCGTTCAAGTCTGGGCTCTGGCTGGGCCACTCAAGGACATTCACAGAGCTGTCCTGAAGCCACTCCTTTGATATCTTGGCTGTGTGCTTCGGGTCGTTGTCCTGCTGAGAGATGAACCGCCGCCCCAGCCTGAGGTCAAGAGTGTTCTGGAGCAGGTTGTCATCAAGGATGTCTCTGTACATTGCTGCATTCATCTTTCCCTCTATCCTGACTCCCAGTTCCTGCCGCTGAAGAACATCCCCACAGCATGATGCTGCCACCACCATGCTTCACTGTAGGGATGGTATTGGCCTGGTGATGAGCGATGTCTGGTTTCCTCTAAATATAACGCCTGGCATTCACACCAAAGAGTTCAATCTTTGTCTCATCAGACCAGAGAATTTTGGTCTCATGGTCTGAGAGTCCTTCAGGTGCATTTTGGCAAACTCCGGACGGGCTGCCATGTGCTTTTTTCTAAGGAGTGGCTTCCGTCTGGCCTCTCTACCATACAGGCCTTATTGGTGGATTGCTGCAGAGATGGTTGTCCTTCTGGAAGGTTCTCCTCTCTCCACAGAGGAATGCTGTAGCTCTGACAGAGTAACCATCGGGTTCTTTATCACCTCCCTGACTAGGGCCCTCTTCCTCTGATCGCTCAGTTTAGACGGACGGCCAGCTCTAGGAAGAGTCCTGGTGGTTCGGAACGTCTTCCATTTACGGATGATGGAGGCCACTGTGCTCATAGGGATCTTCAAAGCTCAAAGCAGCAGATATTTATCTGTACCCTTCCCCAGATTTGTGCCTCGAGACAATCCTGTCTCGGAGGTCTACAGACAATTCCTATGACTTTATGCTTGGTTTGTGCTCTGACATGTACTGTCAAGTGTGGGACCTTATATAGTCAGGTGTGTGGCCTTTCCAAATCATGTCCAATCAACAGAATTTACCACAGGTGGACTCCAATTAAGCTGTAGGAACATCTCAAGGATGATCAGTGGAAACAGGATGCACCTAAGCTCATTTTTGAGCTTCATGGCAAAGGCTATGAATACTTATGTACATGTCATTTCTTTGTTTTTAGATTTTTTTTATAAATTTGCAAAAATCTCCCAAAAACTTTTTCACGTTGTCATTATGGGGTATTGTGTATAGAATTTTGAGGAAAAAAATGAATTTATTCCAGGCTGTAACATAACAAAATGTGGAAAAAGTGAAGCGCTGTGAATACTTTCCGGATGCACTGTAGATAAATATTTTATTCTTAGTATAATATCTATTTTCTTATTAACATTATTTTATTTGCATTTGCAACATTTTAATGTTCAGTAATACAGATTTCTTATTAATGTTTTTTATACTTGGTTGCTTTGTTTTGTTTGTTTTTTATACTTTTGTGTTGTTGAATACAATTTATTTTATCATTATTACTATGAATTATATTTTGTCAGATAATACTGATACAAATTTTTGTAAAGCTCTTACCATGTTTGCTTTCAGAGCTGTATAAATGGAGATCAGGTTATAGCTCTCACTTTCCTGTTACATACCAGAAAATGGCAGCTAGAATCTGGGCAACATCTCCAGTTTTCCTTTCCCACAGCTTAGTAAATCTACCCCTAGGCAATAGAGGTGGAATGAGAGGAGAGGGTTGTGTGAACACGGCCTTCTTGTATAGCGGTTGCTTTCTAGAAAATCTGATTTCCGAAAAGGGACATCCGAAGGTTCTTTTTAAGATGTCCCTTTTTCGAATACTTACCATTTTCTACATTTTTTTTTTAGAATGGGTGAGTATGCCGTTCGGCATACTTCATCCATTCACCGCACCTATAGCCCGGACCAAGGGACGGGAGGGAGGGTTAGGGTCAGGCTGCAGGGGAGGGAGGGTTAGGATCAGGCTGCCAGGAAGGGAGGGTTAGGGTTAGGGTAGTGAGAGGGGAGGGTTAGGGTTAGAATTAGGGAAAGGAGTAGTGACTATTTTTACTCACCATTTCGGAGCACGGAGCTTTCGGTGCTCCGTGGATCAATTGATGTGCCTCATCGAGCCATATGCAATCGAAATCCCAGCCAGTTCGCAACGGGCTGCTAGGAAACGGCCGTTCTGACCGGAGCCCTAAACCCCTTGTATAGTAAGACTGTCTTCATGCAAATGCAACCTTTAGTATGCTGTCAACATTCTAAATAATGTTATCATATTGTTTATTATTATTTTTTCATATTTATTACTGTTTATTACTGTTTACAAACATTGCTATTTTATGATTCCTATTGTGTATTACAGTATATTGTTAAACAATGCTAATAGAATGTATGTTCTGCTTTCAGAGCTTTATAAATAGCCACCAGTCTTTGTCAGTGGAAATGTCCCCAATATCTCCTCCTTTCCCCGATATAAAATAGCTTAGTTTGTTATTAAAGATGGTAAAACAGATTTGTGTATTTGCATCCATAGCATATAGCAGGAACATATTATCACACCTCTGGCTTTTTCCAGATTGTCACATCGTCATGAAAGATCATATGAGACAACCAAGGTGTCCGCAGCGCAACAGAATACAGTACAGACATACATGTTAGGGATAACCGGCATAGTACATAATAAAATATAATTTAAATATAAAAATATCACAAAAATACAATAAAGTAAAGCAAACAGAGACAGCAAGACAAAGTGTGAGGTGTGAAGCTTGGCAGATCAAGGAGGAGGGGATAGAGCGCAGTGAGAGGTTTAGAGGGAGTCACCAGGTGGGGATGGGATAAAAGGGTAGCAGAGGGGGACAAGAGGGTACAAAGAGAGGGGGGAGTGGTGGAGGAGGGAACAACACTAAGATGGAGGGCCCTGCTCATGAGAGCTAACACACTAAGTGGTAGGGATGAACTTACAGAAGACATACGGAGGGGGAAGGGAGTGAACTGCTGGTGTGAGCGGAGGAGATGGGGAAGGAAGGAAAAGAAGACATAGATGTAGGATGCAGTGGGGATGTTGCCTATAGCAACCAATCAGATTCAGCTAAAATCTGATTTGTTCCTATGGGCAACATCTCCACTTTTCCAAAGCTGCAGCTTAGTAAATCTGGCCCTATATCTCCAAACTATTGATCGTTCACCTCCATCCCAAATGAAAACTCAGGACGATGTCGGGGTCATCACCCTACTCAAGATAGCATGGACTTAGGTGGACCTGATACTCCATCCCCGATTGGTAGTAGTACAGGAGCAAAGGTTGGAGTTGGTGACCAGGACAAGTAGGTAACTGAAAGTATTAGAGTAGACTCCTGGCCATCAGCAACCATGAGGTTTTATGTTCATCAGTTGTCAATAAATAATCATTTATAATAAACATTATAAATCACAGAAAGGGATCGTTGGTTGATCTTTTTTAAGGAATTTTTTTTTTTAAAGTAAATTGCCTAATGAGACCGGATCCAGAGCACCGAAACGTAACGCCGGTGTTATTCCAATACCGGTTCTCCGTCAGATCGCAAGCCCTGTGTTTGCAATGGGAAGGTCACTCCCCTCACATACAACATGGGACTTCCAATAGCAGGACTGTACCTTAAAATTTTCTGCACTGTCTCCACAAAAAATGACATTGAGGGCAAGCAATAACCAGGTAGAGTGCAGCTGAATTAATAGTGTTAACTCGCCATCCAGTGGTTAATTGCATTATTACATATTGTTATTATATTATATTATATTTGATTTTTATTTGTTTGAAAATATATAATACTCCTTTTATAACCGAACCTTTTATGTCCGCACCTAACTCACTCTCTTAGGTGTGAATCCGGTCCCTGGTGCTGACCCAACCTAAGAATGTTCTGATGTTCCAGCTTAGGATGCAAGGCTAGAACATAGAAGTGCAACTGCTGTTATAGAGATGTCCTCATATATCACACCACAATGTATCTGCATTTCCTAATTTGTTCTGTAAAACAAGGTCCGGTGACAACATCTCTTCCTCATATAAATGATTGCAGTTGATGTAAACATCAGTTATGTTTTGTGATATTTGTTGCCCAGCAACATGGATCCTAAATTAACCTTAATAACCTTTATCAGTGGCCTCAGTCTCTTTGCGAGCTGTCTAGAGCCTATGCTGGAATGTAACACTTTTATTACCCCAAATAAACAGAAGATCTTTTTCCCCTTGAATCCAGTTCATTGATTACCTGATAACAAGTAAATGGATGTTGTTTGCCGGGACGATGGTCTTTTTTTGTGGAAAAGACGATCATATGGAGCTGAATGGAGACTACCGACAATTGCTGGTGCAAAGGTGAAACCCTCCCGTATTAAGTCCAGGTCTGACCCGTGAAATTCCCGGACCAGGGTCTGCGCTGACAGTGTGATGGGCAGCACGCGGCTTCCATAGCAACAGTACACAAATCCCTTCAATCACTTTTGTTTAGGTGAGACCCGGGTATTTAAAAAAAAAAAAACCCAGGGTGGCACCTTTCCCATTACACCCCTTCCCGGGTCGGATCCTTGAAAAACCCTTCCTTTTTCCTGGGTCCAGGCAGAGAGAACCTTTCACATTACCATCAAAAACCCAGGTTTCCGCCAAGACCCGGATTTTTGGCCAGAAACCTGGGTGTTTAGTGGTGATGAGAAAGGGGTGTTAGAGAGGGCTGAAGTTAAACAAAAAACACCACATGTGAGATGGGAAGATAAATCACTTTCCAATTCCCCAGATTTCAAAGTGTATTGGAGATAAGCCCCCAAATCTGTGAAGTGCTAAACTGGGTACACACTTGTCCAATCCTCTTCAGATCCAACTCCCAATCTACAATACACACCATCCAATTTTACAGCAGACCTTAAATCGGAATTTGTTGAAACGCTCTGCTCAAACAATCATTGCTCCAACCTTCCCAGAACGTCCTCAAAGATGGCGCAGCCTGACGTCAGAATCGGGAGAAGAATTGGACAAGCCGGTCGTGGTTGCGAATACACTTGTATATTGTTTGGGTGATTGGCGATAGGGTCTCATGATGATTAGTGTTATAAAGTCAATTGTACTGACCAGACAACCAGTACTGGATGTAACAAGCCGCTGCGTGAGTGAATCCACTTATTCAATGTCTGGAGGTCATGTACCCAGCTTCAGATGTACCGTATAATTCAGGCTTGACTAACTTGTGGCCCTGTAAATGTTCTAATGTTCCGGCATAGCCTAACAGGACAATAACAGCTAATTCCTGGCACAGAATGTCACTTATGCTACGTACACATGATGTGACATAGGAAAAAAGATTTGAGGACAACGAGAACCAAAATAAATTATTCATAAGAAATAAGTTATAATGTGGAGGTTTTTTTTGTTACCAGTATTTTATTTTCTAGTCACGATGATCATTTGCTAATTTACTAAGAAACCTTTTTAGTCATTTAGGTCCGGATTCATTGTTACGTAGTTTTATCGTCTTACGGATGTTGTCTTAAGAATTGCACTACTATGTATGCATAGTAGCTTATTTATGCTATCTACGTACCATTTCTGTATGTAAATTGTGTAAGCGCAGTCTAAAGAAATGGTCTACAGAAATGGTACGTAGATAGCGTAAATAAGTTACTATGCATGCTTAGTAGCTTAATTTTTATAACAACGTCCGTAAGATGAAAAAACTACGTAACAGTGAATCCGGACCTTAATTTATAAATAACATACAAATATAAATACAAAATCACGTGATATCTTTATAGGATCATTGCGAGTTTATTTGCATTATTGTCTGTAAGAAAATTCAGTTCATTGTTCATGAAAATACATTCCACAGGCAGCCCGTGGCTTACCGTCTCGCACAGAACTACAAGTACCAGCACAACCTATTAATCAGAGTTGGTGCTATAGTAACATTATGCAAAACATAGGACAATTGTGATATATGCAATTGGATTAGAATATGCAAATCTGCATGTGATATCTACACACTGACCACATACAGAGTCAGTGATTATATACATACAACTAATATGCAGGGGCTATGTCTTGAAGGGACTGGAGTCAGAGGTCAGGAGTGACGGCATTAATAGACAGTCCATGTCACCTGCTTGATCTTGTTGGGTCCCACTAGCTGCTCCAAGGCTATTCTTGAGCGGTCTGGGAAGTAAATAAAAAGGAGAGAGATGAAGGATTAGCGTTTTGTCAATGCTTACAAACATTTTAAATTGATTTGTTTTATCTAACCCCAAACATTACACAATGACGGCAATGCTGCAAATATAATTCATTGTTAATTGTGTGATGAGTTCTGGCATTTTTCAAACTCATCTTTCAAGGAAAGACATGTCCAGGATCACAGCACGTGTGTCACATGACTGATGACATCACTGACGTGCTGCTTCCTAGAGATTTCATTGGCCGCATTCTAATGGTCCGGTCCACAAAATGGTCACCTCCACTGTGTATGACTGGTGCACTTAATATTACTTAATCTAAACCTATTGTCTTTTTCTTACCTACTAGATGTGTCCAGTTTGTCATAATGAGGCTCTTAGGCTCCAACAAGTGACTTTATTTTTTTCTTTGCCAAAATCAAGTTTATCTATTACCTACACACCCGAGGCGGCCATTCTTGTGGACAGCCCTCATACAAGTACTGAAACACTGTACATGTGGCACTATTGTAAATACAAAATGCTCTGTGTGAAACCATAGCCATTAATAAGAACTCTGGTTTATGGATGGTTATGACCCTCACACAGAACCAGAACAAGACCGCCATTTTTGTTGTGCTGAAGCGTAGCGGCAGCGGAGAGCAAAAACAGGAGTCCTGCCGCATCATGATCCTTAGGTGAGATCTCCTGAAAGGAGTATATAAAAATCTGGCAATATGGATGACGGAATAAATGTATTCGACCGGAACGAGGCTTGTGAGTTTTAATCGCCTTTTGTGCGTTTTAATTAGATTGTATCAGATTTTGCTGCCCCTGCTCAGAGCTTCGTAACAATATGCTAATCAGCAACCCATCCAGAGCAATGGCCAGTCTGACAGAGGGGCGGGGCTGGGTTCACGAGTGGGCGTTCCCTCTTAGGTTAAAGTACAGACGTTCCCTCCCTCTCTCTCTCTCTCTGTGTACCATTCCAGACTTCCAGGTACTTCTGTCTGCGGGAGATGGAAATTGTTGTTATTTACATATTTTTTCAGTGATTTTAAGGTGCATTTTCAATATATTCCTTTTAACCCCCAAGATATTATATTAAATATGTCCTCAACCATTTGTCATCATACCTCCTTACAACCTTGCCCAGTTGCCCTGAGTAGCACCTAACAGTGGTCCAAGTATCACAAGTGGTACTAGTACCGATGGTTGAGAACCCTTGTTTTAAACAATTATCTCATTTGCCACTAGGTGGCAGTACTAGCCAACATTTTAAGTGAAGTACACTAATGTACTAAGGTACAAACGGAAATGCATCAAGGTCACCCAGACAGCAAATAAGATGAGATTTAGTGTTTGTTATTGTGTGCACGACTCAGAAACTTGGTAACAGTTACATGCTGTATTTGTTGCTGATTTCAATCCATTTTATTTAAAGTGAGAAAGTTATATTCTGAACAGTAGGAATGTCAGTTTACCATGAAAAACATGCATAATGATGCACAGTCTCTGGTACAGAGCTGGGCACAACAGCACAAGAAAAAGAGCAAATCTGCACCTTGGCACCACCACAGGAACTGCAAAGGGAGGAGGGGCTTAAGGTATTCATATAAATCAGGATTAAGCTTTGTATCTCAGCTTAACACTAATTTACAGTTTAAAAATAAGGCAGTTTGGCATTTGTGTGCTACAAGCAAAGTACATCTAAAAAAAACGTCATTAATTTGCACCCCTGACATTGGAACATGGTTTATTAAGGTGGTTGCTCCTTTTTGCGCCTTTTGCAAAGAAAAGGACTAGCGCCCCCTTATGGAGGCTCCATCACACAGCCAAGAAAATGCAGAGCAGGGCTGGACCATATCAGAGCCAGGACGGTTCTTCTCCACCTTGGCATACCCTTGGTGACTGCCACCTAGACCATGGGGTAGCTACAGCCCTGGGACCAGATCCAGAAGGCCATACAACAGGTGGGCGGGGGGAGGTATTTATATCATACAGTAAAGGCCCTTATGTAAGATCCTCAAGTATGATTGATACCCTAACGCAAAGCCTGGGCACGGAAGCTCAGTACACGCGAGGCGAGTGCACTATCCTTGCAAGCTCGGAATCTAGAATCGTTCCTAGCGCTTGACAAGAGTTTTGCGTACTTAGGTCTGGTCCGGGCCCTTAACTGTAAAACTGTCCCATAATGTTTGGAGGGCACTGGAGAGGGGAGGGAGGGGGGGGCAACTTGCGCCTACACCATCCCGAATCTGTGCATGTGACGGCTGTTTAGGTGTAAGCTGTGTGTGCATGGTGTGTACTACTCTGGTGTTCAGCTTTGCATGTGATTAGTTCACAAGCAATTTTAAAATCTCTTAGGCAATAGTTTCTTATTAACATTTACTACATTACAAATGCTAAGCCGCAAATATTTATCAAACGTCAAGATCGTGATATAATAAATATAGTGAAGAAAAGAAAATATTTGTATATAGATAATATTAAAAAATATGAGAGCTTGTATCTTATTATACAGGAATGATAAAGAAATATACCATAAACCTGATATAATGATTATGTATATCTATCTAGAATTCAGCGATAGCTATGAATGCACACAGGGTGGAGAGGAACACTTGTGTTTATCATACACACCGAGTTATGCAAATACACAACAAAAGGATGAACATAAACAACACACTATAAACAAAAGCACTATAGACTCTAAAGAAATAAAACTAAGAGGTACTGCTATGGGCACAACATTTCCCCCGGCTATGCAAACCGTTATATTATTCATCTTGCATGTTTTAAATATTGTGTAACAGATGCTGTATTTAGGAGTATAGGTGCAAACATAGAACAAGTGAACCATCAAGTGTAATAAAAAACAAATTATACAACAAGAAGCTGCAATGAAATCTATATTCTGCTTGTTTTGGTTATACAATTCATGCTTAAATGATTAATACCTTTATGCCCAAAATAGGTTTCATTACCCAATGTCCCCAAAAATAAGAAGTAATTACCTTGTGATCTTGTTCAGTATCAGTATCTATCTTCTGAATATGACATATGTAAAGTCTAGAGATTCATTGGTTTCATTTCTTTATGCTTAGCTGAGGGTTACATAGTTAACCAATATTATACTAATATTGGGGTAGATCCAGAACTACGTTTGCTGTACGTTTATTCGCGTACCGTATTTTCGTGTTCGTAAATTCTGTACACTCCCCTTCAAGGCACACCCCTTAAACGTACATATTTTGTCAAGATACGCTACCTTAACTTTTGCCAACGTAACTGCAGTGATCCGCACACGTACGTATGGGCAACATGAATTTACGCAGCTAAGCACGCCCATACTGTACACTTTAAATACAAACCTCCCGCCTACTTAACGTATTTCTGACGTATTTTGGACTCACGTAAAATTGGCACGCCCACAAGTATTTACGTGACACATACGTGAATGACCCATACGTTCACAATTACGCTACGTTATGGAGCGTATTTTCTATGGTGCGCATGCGCAGTACTTACCAAAAGGCGATTTTACGTCTCCGCCACGCGTAAATTCGCTCACAAGCGTTGTTCTGGATCTGGCCCATTGTAATATAATTTAGTTTCAGCCTATTACCTAGCATGGGGGAAATCATAGTTCTGGATGATCAAGTATTTGGAACAATGGGATAAGGAAATAAATTTCACTTTTCGTCATCATCTCATAAGACTCTTGCTCCGCGGCGCACAACTTAACCGTTTGGAACTTGGCCCAAATCAAAGCACCCACTGTTCCTGCACTGGCTCCAACCCATGTCACCACCACCAAGGGCCTTTTAATTAAAAAGTCTGTGGATGTTATCCTAGAAACTACTTTATACACTACTAAACACGCAACCAGATTCAGCGCCTCACTAACCATAATTGGCTTCATAATAGCCAGATATCTTATGTTTCAACAATGTTCAAAAGCTGGCCATTGTGGACGGGAGTAAAGGAAATTGAATTAAATGATTTGAAGAGGATTGTGATAAATGGATTCATGAAGGCCTCGTATCACTCAGACTCACACAGACTACAACAAAAAACTATTGGGGTCTAATTACAAAGATCATTTTAATGCGATAGGGACAGTTTTCACATCAAAACTGGCACTATGGCATTACAATGAAGGGTAGCATATTTACAAAATGCTGGAGCGGAGTTTCACACTCCACTCCCGGCGTCAGACTAATGCCAACTCAGGCTGGCGTTAGGGGTAGGTATTCTGGCGATGTCCCCATATACCCCTCTTTTCCTCCCCCTAATAGCTGTTATTAGGGGGCGGAAAAGGGGGGGTATGTATGGGGACATCGCCGGAATACATAGCAATATTGCCAGAGTTTAAATAAAATAAAATAAATTAAAATGTTGTTAATTTTAAGTTAAAAAAAAATCAATAAGAAAAAAATAAGTGGATATTTTTAACTCACCTGTCAGGGTGACCCGTCAGACTGCAGCTGTCCAGTCCCAGCATGAATACACTGCACATGTGCAGTGTTTCTCATGTCAGGACTTGAATATTTCAAAGTCCCGAATGAGTGCTACTTGCTTCATTCACAGGGAACGAGGCAGGGAAGCAAATAGACCCCAATGTGTTTTCACTGGAAAATAACAGAATGTTATTGTTATTGAGCAGGCAACTGTTAATGTTATCCATGCCAGAAGAAGCAAAGGTTTCTGAACAAAGAAACAGATGAATACCAGTTGTTCAGACCAGTTGTTGGGATTGTTAACAGATGTAAGTATAGAGGAAGACAGATTACAGGAATCCTATTAAGAAAAGTCCATTCTGTTGTGTAACGGTGAATTGAAGTGTTACTGAACAGTGTGTAATATTCTGCTGTAATCCACGACAATAATCTCGGCACCCATACCGCATGCAATAAAATTGTTTTTCATCTGACTCTACATCGAGACATTCGTAGGATGAAAATGTTCTGTGCTGTACAACAGAGGCAATATCCCAACCCGAGATCACAAAATCCATCCAATAGATATATATCAGACACGGATGAATCGAAATTCAATACAGGATATTAGTACAACGATCCACTTCCTAGACTGAACGCCATGTATAGATTAGCACATTTTGGATCATTTAAAGCTAAAAAAAAGCATGTAATTATTTACAGCGGAGAGTTCTCAGTAATATAAGCTGACCTGTGATCTGCGGGCACCCATGAAACAGCAAGATGTAAATGTTAGGGCAGCAGGTCAGTATGGCTTCCACGGCTTCATCCTTGAGGTGTATACACCGATCCATGTGGACTTCCTGCAGGGAGAGACGGCAAGGTTCAAGTCAATGTTTATTGCACAGTGATCCATCACGCCCCTAAATTTGATTGGTTGGTGTCCTGGCTGCTAGGAAACAGCCGGTACACCATCACACAGCACAAGCAACCACCGGAGGTGGAATAGAAGTGGCGCCCAGATCGGGTAAGTGCTTATGTAACAGTACCCCCCACACCATCCTATCAGCAGGGAGGTTTCTTTCTGGAGCCCAGGTTCTTGCTTCTGGTCCGTACCCCTTCCAGTGAACCGGAATGATTCAGATTGGAGTTCGGAAGGAGACATCCGCCTGTCAGTAAGTCTCCTTGACAGGGAACATCTGCGATTCCACGTTGCAGATGTCACGTGTCGGAAGTCCTTGCGTGCGGAACTGAAAAGGGGGCGGTCCTTCAGATCTGCATGCCGAAATCCCGCCACACAGGTGGGGTTAGGCGTGCTAATGAAGGGCTGGGGGCGGAGAGCTGTAATTATTAATGGAGATGGTGTGACAGTGGTGTGCGTTCCCTCCTCCGAGCTTACCTACAGATCTACATGCGTATGAACATCTAAGTCACACGCAAACCTGAATCAGGTCCATTGTGACTAATAACCAGGGGCATATCTCCCCCCCGGGCCAGGATGGCACCCGCCAGGGGCACCAGCAAAAGGGGGCGGCCCAGGCTGGAGGCAGACTGCGGCTAGATGCTAAAACTAGGGCTGGCTGGTTGCTAGGCTGCAGCCTGGTCGCAGAGAAGCCTGTGACTGCGGGACTTCATATTCTAACCGCAGTCCCGCTAAGAGGATACAGCCTGTAAGGTAAGAGAACGGGAAAGGAAGGGTGAGAGAGGAGGGTTAGGATTAGGGTTAGAATTAGGGGAATGGTTAGGGTAGTTTTTTTCCCTTCCGTGGATCGATTGCTATGCCTCAGAGGCACTTTGAAACTGGCTGGGAGAAAATGGCCCTATCGAAATAGGGCTGTTCTAACCAGAGACCCACACCCCTTTATGAGAGTACTGGGGGGCTGGTGGCATATGATGGGAGTACTAGGGGGGGGGTTTGCCAGTCCCTTTTGCCAGGGGCGCTGGACCCATAGGGCCTGATCCAGACCTACGCTCATGAAATGCCAGCGTACCTACAATGCACTCCCCTTGTCCGTACTTACTCTTGGCGTCTTACGCACAGCAAACACTACCCTAACTGTTCTGATCGTAACCGCGGCCAGCCGTAAGCTCCTTGCGCAGTTATGATGCTTAGCACGCCCATACTGTATGATTTAAATGCATCACCCCGTCCTCGGTGCGTATTTACAAAAATCGTATGCCAGGCACAGCCCCTCGACCGTAGTTACGAAGGTGGTACGCTCAAGGCCCAAGATGAGCGTAACATCTGCCCGATATAATGAACATCCGTCACGTTTATTTACCTTCAAATTCTTGGAGCATCTGCCGGTGACTAATGCGATAACACCATCATCTGTGACCTACACATAGTACAGAGAGCACTGAATAAGTCACATGTCTGAAATCTACCAATAGTAAATTAGATGGTATGTAATTGTTCTGAACATTGTTGATGGTTGCTTAATAGTCTTTTCTTTATTTATAAATTAACATTTTTTTTGTGTTCTAAACTAATCTACGAGATACCTCATATATCGCTGAGGTTTCAAAACACCGGGTCAGAGCAGGACAATATATACACAGCTATAGCGTATAAATGACATCATTGCAATCGTCAGGTTTCATGTACACAGATCAGTCTCCTATAGGTCCTGGGGTTAGGATTTTCACTGTGAATAGAGGACCATATGCAGAGTACCGGATGTATAACATATATATTTTACGTAACCTACGTATGTCTGCCTACATGTCTAGCCTCAGGTTCCTCCCCTGTATCAGGACTGGCCTAATTCACATAAGATTCATTGAAATGCATAGTCACAAGGCTAAGATTTAGAAACCTAAGGGAGAAGGTTTGTTTGTCATTGTCATAGTTCCAGTTACAAGGTTGAATTTGGGATAAGATCTAGTGAATGAAGCACAGACACAGACAATGAGAATTGTTTACTAACCAAGGAAGTGATGAAAATACTGTAGAATAGTGAGAGACAATAAACAATATTTGGCACTGGTGAGGGGCAGACAGTCATGGTGACTGGTGTTATTAAAAGTTGGATATGTTTTGTTGAGGCATATCTTTCTGTGTCCTTGGATATAAAATGCTAACTAGCTGAAGAAAGATTACTGTAACATAATATAATATTGTTCTTTACACAGTAACCTCTTTGTGATTCTGGGGAGTTCTATTAAAGACAACGGACCAGATTCAGAGATTGAAAATAAGAGAGGAAAGTTACTCCTGGATAAAACAATGTTGATATCAGGGGGAGTCAAGGTAATTGTATACTTTGCATGCAGGGACACAGATACTGACCAGCTTTATTATCACACTGTTCTTTAGACTTGGGATAGGAAACATCACCTCTCAACTCTAATACTGCTTGTAACAGATGAAATAGGACTCCCCTGAAATCAACATGGTTTAGCCCAGGAGTAACTTTCAAGCTCCTTCTTAAGTCTGAATCAGGCTCTAAGTTATGATTCTAATGCTATCTAAGGGGATCAGTTTCCCCGAGCAACATTTGCGAAGCTCACTTGCACTTGCACCCCAGCCCTTCTGGCGGAATGTCGTTCCTGGTCAGTATGCATAGGGGGCAATGTGATTAGGTAGCACAGATGTGGATCCAACCTCTCGGAAACTAAGTGAAAATCAAATCTTAGGATCCTTACATATTTTATTTTGGGTACTGTAAAGGATGAACCTTAATTGTCTCAGGACACTAAACCAGGCCGGACAAAACTCATCTGTCACACACATCACATGACAGATCACATGACACGTACCAGTGTAGCAGAGAAGTCCACGCTGTGTAGGAGAGGGCAGTTCTGTCCCAGTGACTGTAGAGAATCGTCTGTGATCCTGGAGCAGCCGCTAACGTTCACGATCTGCAGGAGGGGGCAGTTCAGGGAAAGGGCCATAACGCCAACATCGGTCACATTGCAGCATCGTTTCAACGTGACTTCAGAGAGGTACGGGCAAGACTGTGCAACCACGGCCATGCCTGAGGGGGGGGGGAGGGAAAGATTTCCATGAGGTCACACCATCAATAATAATGCAACATGTTTATTATCTAAAGTGTGTACACACAAATATAATAAACTAGACTCAAGTCGGCTACACACCATCCAATTATTGGGCCAATCAGCCATTATACATGGAATGCTGAGCTTTCTGTTAAGTTGTCAGCCTCTGACAGCTTCTATCAGGCAGTGGCCCCGCCCACCACAAGTCCCGTATGATTCTGCCTAGTCCCGCCCATCCACACTCAGGCCCCTCCTCCTTGCTCTGTCACCTTCCGCACCTGAATATAACAATTCTACTTATAAGAATTAGACCTGTTAGAACCTATTACTGTTCCTATGGTAACAATTGTCCAAATTTTATAAGGGATTACTGGGTAGTAAAGCATTAAAAGTGGCAGGTGGTTTACCCTTTATCCGTTAAGGGGAGCCTCCTGAGGTAAGCTAGCTCTCAATTTAAATACATATATGTTGTATACATTAGGTTACAGATAGAATGGTCTGTTACTGGGTAATGGCAGTGTTGCTGGACATTCTCTATCCTGTGTGTATGTTACAGATAGAATGGTATAGTCTGTTACTGGGGCAGTGTTGCGTTGCTGGACATTCTCTATCCTGTGTGTATGTTACAGATAGAATGGTATAGTGTGTTACTGGGTAATGGCAGTGTTGCTGGACATTCTCTATCCTATGTGTATGTTACAGATAGAATGGTATAGTGTGTTACTGGGTAATGGCAGTGTTGCTGGACATTCTCTATCCTATGTGTATGTTACAGATAGAATGGTATAGTGTGTTACTGGGTAATGGCAGTGTT
>WWET01000146.1:524490-537299 GCA_011038615.1 Limnodynastes dumerilii | reverse complement strand
TGTTATAGATAGAATGGTATAGTGTGTTACTGGTAATGGCAGTGTTGCTGGACATTCTCTATCCTGTGTGTATGTTACAGATAAAATGGTATATTGTGTTACTGGTAATGGTAGTGTTGCTGGACATTCTCTATCCTGTGTGTGTGTGTTACAGATAGAATGGTATAGTGTGTTACGTGTAATGGCAGTGTTGCTGGACATTCTTTATCCTGTGTGTATGTTACAGATAGAATAGTATATTGTGTTACTGGTAATGGCAGTGTTGCTGGTCATTCTCTATCCTGTGTGTATGTTATAGATAGAATGGTATAGTGTGTTACTGTGTAATGGCAGTGTTTCTGGACATTCTCTATCCTGTGTGTGTGTGTTACAGATAGAATGGTATAGTGTGTTGCTGGACATTCTCTATCCTGTGTGTTTGTTACAGATAGAATGGTATAGTGTGTTGCTGGACATTCTCTATCCTGTGTGTTTGTTACAGATAGAATGGTATAGTGTGTTACTGGTAATGGCAGTGTTGCTGGACATTCTCTATCCTGTGTGTGTGTTACAGATAGAATGGTATAGTGTGTTACTGGTAATGGCAGTGTTGTTGGACATTCTTTATACTGTATGTATGTTACAGAGAGAACGGTATAGTCTGTTACTGGGTAATGGCAGTGTTGCTGGGGCATTTCCTTTCCTGTGTTTCTGTTGCCAGCAGATTATCCCCTGGCCTTTCATGCAACTGTCTGCATTTACCTATAAATTGATCTGAGCAACTTCCATTTTGTGTTGGGCACTGTTAAACATAGGATTTTTTCGGTTATCCGGCCGTAGGGTCCAGGGTATAGAAGCGCCATCCTTGTGAGGAGAGTGAACTATGCTTGCACCTATGGAATTACAGATCGCACTGTCGTTACATCGCTTCCACTGCAGAGGAGTCCGCTCGCACGGTGCGCTTAAATCTGGATTCAGTCCTATAGTCTAAAATCTTCACCTTGAATGATGGTAGGTAACAGGGAATATACCGCAGATTTCTCCTTCTTACATACGTGTTGTAGGTAAAATCCTAACGCCATCTCAGGATAGAAAATACCCACCCAGGAAGAAGACTCCGCTCTCCTTTCAGATGTTGCAGGAGGAATATCATCTCCCTCCTTGAGAACATTGAGTGTGCTTATACTTTATCATGCGTGAGAGCCCCCTATTCAGAAGAGCACCCACTGACTTTGAGCATCTATGTTTGACTGAGGACCCACCAGCCCATGTGCTATCGGTCCGGATTCACAGTTATGTAGTTTTCGTCTTACGTACGTTGTTTTAAGAATTGAGTTACTATGCATGCGTAGTAGCTTATTTCCGCTATCTACGTACCATTTCTGTACGTAGATTGTGTAAGCGCGGTCGTGGATTGGGCGTCCGTAGCAGCAGTGTAATAACGCTGGAGGAGGTGTTTCCCTACGTTACTACGCTGCAGTTAGTGCAGGGTGGCGGGGGGAGGGAGGGTAATGAGGCTGGGAGGGCGGCGTAAGCGTAGCAACGCCGCCGCCCCAGCATATTAACTCTCGCTTACGCCGGCACGCTCAGTGTACCATCGTAGCTCTGGATCAGGCCCAATGTGTCATGCACTAGACTAAGCGCCGCTCTGTAACATAACCATGCAGCCCCAGAGGCCCGGAGTCTAACCGCAAGCCTGGTGTTCACCAGAGCCCCTGATGGTGAGGATGGTCTTGGTGGCAGGCAAGCAGGCGGCAGGTCACGGCCCTCTTGACAAGCGTGCACACAACGAGACGGTGGACAGGATCCAGGGGTTGCAGAAATAGTGGAGCAAGGTAGCGTAGGAGAGACTACCTGGACTGAATACTGCATAGAGCAGCTGAACACTGGAATAGCACACACAGGAGACACAGGCAGGAACCAGATACTCTGGAATACAGGAATCAGGGACCAGATATCAGGGACCGAGGACTGGAGACAGGATCTGGAACCAAGGAGCCAGAACACACGACAGAACTCAAGGACACAGTATCAGCAAGCAAGGAAACCTGTTGCTCTGACAGGGAAGTGATGTCAGTAAGGGATTTAAATAGAGCAGCTAATGAGTGAGCTCCAGCAAAAGAATGAGTCACACCTGTGGGATAATAACCTCAGAAGTGAATGAATACCAGGAAGTGCTTTGAACTGAAAGAAAGTCATGTGATCAAAGGTAAACAATTACATAAGGTGCAGTGATGAGTACTGTGATCTTGACATAATGGAGACCCTACTCCACCCCTCCCCCTCTAGTACTCTTTATTTTTTACTTTCTACCTCTAATCAGTCTCTCACAATTCCGTTTCTTCTTTCTCTACTTTTTTAATAAGTTTTACGTATTGTTGCGTCCAGGGGCGTCACTAGAGAGGGTGCGGCTGCTACGGGACCCGAAGGAGAGGGGGGACCTGTGCCAGCTCATGCACTGTAAGCAAGCTGAAGTGCCAAGCGCTGTTTAAAGCTGTCAGCCTCTGACAGTTTCTATCAGGCCAGCCCCACCTGGCTCCACCTAGCCCGGCCCAGCTAGCCCCATAATGTTTTACCCTTCTCACAACTCTCTGTTGTGTTTATAGAAAGTCCAGTGTTTTTGCTGAACATTTGTGATCTCTCAAATTTATGGCTCGATTTCATTAGATTGTATTTAAAAAAAATAATTCTGACGTCTTCTGGCTGCAGCTGTGATTCTCCTCCGGCTCCTGCAAACGCTGACTGCAGGCAGCTGGGGATAAGGGAGCCTGCTTAGCACTAATGGCCAATGTTTTATATGTGCGAAACACAGCGTAATCATCAACCATTTCTATTTGTCAATTTCGATTTCTACTTTCCTCCCTGTCCCCATTCAGACGTCTGCTTGCACCCCTTACTATGGTGCCCGGCGTTGCCTACTTCCGCCCCCTGATTGTACCATCGAGGGTCCTCCATAAAAGCACTTACCTTCTGATGTGATTGAGGTCCTTTCCTCTCCTTTACAAGAGTTTAAATTGATTTTCTTGAGTTGTCTGCATTGAGAGATTAACCGCAGGGCATGGTCAGACACATCACAGTCACGGAGATCCAGTTTCTTGACAGATGGGTGCAGAACCTAAGAAGATAAAAAGGTCAATAAATTTCAGGTAGGCAAGACATGTACTGGAACATGCTCAGTCATTAGCATCAGAACAGTGTCCACACACTGATAAACTATAAACCTAAGTTAATAAAGTTCCCTGATTTCTGCAATGTGCATTCTGATGCCAGGTGATAGCTGCATCGGAACTCCTATCGTACAGAGCTCACCTACATGCGATAGGTTTTCCATTCGAGAGGGGGGGGGCGTTACACTAATTCCGCATGCATAATCCGTGCTAGAGAGGCGTGCAAATTAAGGGAAGTGGACCGGCAGTAGGCAGATCCATGCAGAGATTGTAAGGCAGGGTTCTGATCACATAAGTTGCCTTTTCTCTTTTGTGTGGACCTACTGACCACCGAGCACATGGAAAATCCAGGAAAGTAGGATCAGGTTCAAACGGTTCATTTCAGTGGCAAAAGGAGGACCAGAAATCAATAGACAAGGCGTCAGACATGGGCCCGTGAGTTCCGTCACGGTCCGTGGTCCCTCTCACATGTGGACTTTGGAGAACTTCCCCTTACTTTAGTCGTCAGCCTGGATCAGCGTCTGTCTGAACACTGCTCCGTGCTGAAGTGCCTTCCGCCGCCCACCTTATCTGCATGCCTATACCCCCCCTCTCAGGCATGTTAATGCCACTGAAGACCCGTGCCGTACGCAAGGAAATCTGTTCTGTAACATCTGTTAATCACATTATTTATACATACGCCGTATTTACAACGGGCGGCAGCGTAAGAACGGCTGAAAAGCCAGATGTTGGCTGGCGTAACTACGGAAACACCTGATCTAGGATCGGGTGTCCGTAGTATTTTCCCCTGGGGAAAGGTCCCGATATCGGCACCATACACTGGAAGAGGCTGGGGGCAATAATCTGTGCTGGAGAGCCTATTGGCTGAACGGCTGAGGGGGTGTCCCTCGCCGTTACTACGCAAATGTTAGTGTAGGTAGGCAGGGGGGAGGTAGTTTAATGAGGGGTTTAAAGACATTTCTCGTGTAAAAATTTCAATAAAAATAATAAATATAAAAACACAGACTCCAACACAGATTTTAATCCCATATTGTTAGATACTAATGAAATTAACTGTATCCACATCTTGGAGGAATTACAGATGGAAAGTGGTCAACCTGAACACACAATAGATCTTTTTGATATCAATGGATCCAATCATTCACAGATCAATAGGGCTAAATTTAAGAGGAAATCTCAATTTTTTCCTATACAGCAAAAAAGTACTTCCATACAGATATTTTACAAAAAGACTCTTGATGAATTTAGAAAGCTATGTACAGGGAAACAAACTTATCGTGTTAATAATCTTACTGCCCAGGAGAAATTAGCCCTTAAGTCACTCAGAGATGATCCCTCCCTTGTCATCAAGCCTGCTGACAAGGGAGGGGGAATTGTTCTTCTGAGTAGGGAACAATATATTGCGGAGGCTCTTAGGCAGCTTAAGGATGATATGTATTATGAAGTTTTAGATAAGGACCCTACCTCCATATTCCTCTCAGAATTAGAGATTCGTCTTAATTTGGCTCTTGGGGATTACACGATTACCAAAGATGAGTATAATTTTCTTTTCAATAAATTTCCTATTACCCCAATTCTTTATTTACTTCCCAAAATTCATAAATCCCTCACTGATCCACCGGGCCGTCCTATTATTTCCGGTGTTGGGTCCTTAACTTCTAATCTTTCTTTTTTTGTCGATCACTTTCTTCAGAAGCACGTAGTCTCTCAGAGAGCCTACATCAGAGATACCATTCATCTTGTTAGCAAATTATCTCATATACAGTGGCAACCTCAATTTTTATTTATGACACTTGATGTTTCATCACTTTATACAAACATTCCCCATGCAAAAGGGGTTCGCATTATTTCCGAATTTTTATCTACTGATGAGGATATCCCTGAGAGACTGCGTGCTTTTATCACTGAGTCTATTTCTTTTATTTTATCTCACAATTATTTCTTTTTCAATGGTGTTTATTATTTACAGCGCCTTGGAACGGCCATGGGCACTAGGTTCGCGCCTAGCTTCGCCAATCTTTATATGGCGGAATTTGAAAATTTATACATCTGGGAAGGTCCCTTTAGCGCGAACCTGGTGTTCTATGGCCGTTACATAGACGACCTTATATTTATTTGGGATGGAGGTTTATCTTTAGCTATGGAGTTTATCACGTTTCTTAACACCAATTCATTTAATCTCAAATTCACATCTCAGATTCACGCAGATCACATTGATTTCTTAGATATCACTATTTTTTCTGAAAATTCACAAATTCTCACCAAAAACTATAAGAAAACTGTGGATACATGTAATTACCTACAATATACCAGTGGTCACTATAAACCCTGGCTTAATAATATCCCCAAGAGCCAAATGTGTAGAATCAGGCGAAACTGTTCAAAATTTTCTGATTTTGATGAACAGTCCAAAGATATGGGCTTGGAATTTCAAAAACGGGGTTATCCTAGCAAATTGATAGAAGAGGCAATATCTTATGCTACAGCGATAGATAAATCAATAATTACTCAAAGAAAGCAGGTGACATCTACTAATGATAAGGGATTAACTACTGATGAATATTATGAGTAAAAAAAATGTAATAAGAAACTAAGTGAAGATTTTCTTTTCATAAGTAAATTTAATACATGCTCACATAAAATAAAAAATATAATCTACAAAAATTTCGAGATATTGAAATGTGATGGTATTTTGGGTCCTATCCTTCCACAGAAGCCACGCGTAATCTTTAAGAAAAATAGATCGCTTCGCAATATACTAGCACCAAGTTGTTTACCTGTTGTTAAAAGTAAAATTGAAAATACAAATATGTGGCTACCTAACAGACCAGTTGGGAACTACAAATGTAGTAAACCAGTCTGTTTTACTTGTCGTTTTATGTCAAATAAGGCTTTATCTATTTGTTCACATGTGTCTAACATCTCATACAAATTACAATCCTTTATCAATTGTGATACCTCCTATGTTGTCTACGTCCTCCAGTGTGCGTGTGGCCTACAATATGTGGGACGTACCACACGCACACTGAGGGAAAGATTTGGGGAACATAGGAGGAACATAATAAAAGGTTACACCAAACATAGTGTTTCTCGTCACTTTTTGGAACAACATAATCAGTCCCCAGACACACTTAGTGTCATGGGAGTAGAACATATTAGGACTACTCTTAGAGGAGGGGATCGTTTTAAAATGCTCTGTTCTAAAGAGACAGAATGGATATTCCGTCTCCAAACTTTAGTACCTGAAGGTCTAAATGAGTCATTGGAGTTCAATGAATAATATCCTATGACTGTCAATGTTTTTTGATATCTTTGCTCATAGTGTTCTCATATGCTCAAAGTGTTTTGTGGATTATTTTTCTTTTTCTTTTTATATATTTGGTTGAGGAATAGATGTGTATTGAGTTGTATATATTGTGGATAGTACACCTACTCTATTCCTTAATCTATTATTATAGCTACATCACTACATTATTAAGGTGTTATATACAAGTTCCATTTCATTAACCCATTTGGGGTATGTCCCCACTTATATTTATATACATATTGATGTAAAGCAATGTGATCTTTCCCCCCCCCCCTTCCTCATTTTCCTTTTTTCCTTTTGTTCCTTTTTTCCTTTTTTATGATATTGGTTTCTTTATATCTCTATGGTTCATCTCTATGGATGTGGAGATATCAAGAGAGAAAAATATATATATATCATCATTATTATTATTAGTATCATCATTATTATTATTATTATTATTAATTTATGTTTAATATTTTTACTTATTTATTTATCTTTCTATGACTGAAATTGTAATGCTTATTAATATCTGATCTATTATACTGTTATATTGGATTAATGTACAGACTGAAAGTCTCTTTATGTCAATATTATATATTATATATTACTTATTATGTGAGTACTATTTTATATATATATATATAGGGGTGGAGTTTTGAGCAGACAAGGGTTAGTTTGTCTCACTGTAAAGTTATAGGGTATGTTATCAGATGAAAAGAAGATGTGATCTCTGAAACTGGGCAACCTTTGTTTAAAAATTATTATTATTATGATTATTATTATTACTATTATTATTATGATTATTATTATTACTATTATTATTATGATTATTATTATTACTATTATTATTATGATTATTATTATTACTATTATTATTATGATTATTATTATTACTATTATTATTATGATTATTATTATTACTATTATTATTATGATTATTATTATTACTATTATTATTATGATTATTATTATTACTATTATTATTATGATTATTATTATTATTATTATTATTATGATTATTATTATTACTATTATTATAATCATTATTTATTTATTTACTTATTAATTATGTGTATATGTATTATATATATATGTGTTTTTATATACATGTGTACCATTTATAAGTATCAATTCACTGGAGCGTGGTTCAATTATTATATAAATTGTTTTTGCTTTGTTTTTAATTAATTTATTTATAAATTATATATTTGTTGTTTCTTTCTTTTTATGTTCTCGATTGTATTGTAACAGTTTAGGTATTATGGGGTAATTACTCAGTTTATATAAAACATCTTAATACCCATTAAGATTTACAATTTCCACCTGGATACCACCATTGCATTTACTATATAATACGAAAGAGAACCACTTCTATTATTATGCTTGAGAAAGTCCCAATTCAGGGACGAAACGCGTCGTATTAGAAGTCCATTTGCATTGGGAGGCAAGTTCCTGTTGGTTTCTACGGGTCACGAGGTAGCTGCAGATATTCAAGCAGCTTGTCCGGCTGAATCGCCTGAAGCGTCTACACGCGTAACACTCTGCTCCGGGGACGCCCGGCAACGTGAAGCACGCTTGTTTTAAAGTTTCTGCATTAATACCTGGCCGTTGGATACCTCGTTATTCTCCCACCAGCAGCTATCTCATGGTAATATCGGCAATCTTATATTTATATTTATTTCAATCTACAATTTTGGCTTCATTTACATCTATTGGCTATCCCAGTGTTTTACACTGACATTATATGTGTCCTGCTGAGCTACGGCAGGCGGCGGAGGTCTCTCTAGCTACATCATTTGGGACTCTTAACCAGCTATACCTTCAATTTGAGCCATTTCTATTTCATCTATGTTCTCTTTCTGTTGGGACATAACCAATGCTACAGTGTAGCAAGCTGAATCTGCTGCATTGATGTTACCATCCATTGCCATACTGTTACTATCTTTTCAGCCAGTCTCACCATCTCACTCCACAGTGGTATAATAATTTATTATTACCTACCGTTCGGGCCACTTAGTGGTTCCCTGCGGGCTGTGGCGTGTTGTATTGTATTCTTATAATATACAAGTGTACTTGCCTCTGGTTTATATCTAGCTCTGTTTGAGCTGTTTAGTTATATGTGTTTTTATTAATTGCATTAATAAATAATTGTGTTTTTTTTTAACCTTACTGCTCCCTAGTTATTCTAGCCTCTGACCTATTATCCAGCGCGGTGTACACTATATATACTAATGAGGGGTTATAGTAAAGACGCTCATTTCCCAGTGTATTTACCCTCGTTTACGCCGGCTGAAGTTAGGGTAGCCTTGAGCCAGTGTAAGCGAGGGTAGATACGCTGGGACAGGGGGGAGTGTCGGGGGAAGTACATGCCGATACGCATCGGCGTAGATCTGGATCAGGCCCTGCATGCATACTTACGCATGTATGTTACTTACGTATGTATGTGCGTATCTTACTAACCGCACCCTCAAAAGCCTATTGAAATGCCTCCCCCCGCCCACATTCACGTAACTTCGAATGTACGGAAGACAACCACTCCCCTCCGTGCGTATGTCACTAAGTGCAATTCACAAGTTCCTGCCTAAAGGACTTATATGCGTAAATACTACGTAATTTTCCTGGAAAAAGTTACTACACATGCGCAGTTACTCCGCTCCTAAAAATACGAACACAACCCCACGCAAAATCGTATCTGTGAATACGGCCCATGGTGTATCCAGATTTCTGTACGACAGCTCATATCTGATGTCAGAATACGTAAGCACCCCGGGAACATGGCGGTAACAAACGATCCTGGATTGCGCACGTAACCCTTCCCAACGGAATTTCGTACAGCGAATACGTGCGAGGAAAAAGAACCAGTGAATAGAACGAACAAAATGGAATATAGTCACCTCTTTTTCCTGCTAATACAGCATTAATGTATTATATTTATGTACTGTGATTGTTATAACTTGCACTTTAATTGTAGCATCTTCTCCTAGTAAATAATGTTTGAAACTAAAGGTTAACCTGAGATAATGGTGTCTGGATGCGCTTAAGCTGGCCACACACTAGAGCGATTATCGCTCCCAGCGTGTGGCTGCCGATAAACGGGATCCCAGCGTGTGGCTGCCGATAAACGGGACGATTTTCCCCTGGGGAAAGGTCCCGATATCGGCAACATGCACTGGAAGAGGCTGGGGGCAATAATCTGTGCTGGAAAGCCTACTGGCTGGCTGCAGTCTCTCTCTGATTGGCTGGGTCTCCTGTCAATCTTAATAGGAGACCCATGCTTATTGGTTGGCTGCATAAAAAAAAAAATCATCAATGGGAAAAAATCACACGGACAGGCTGCTGCACGGTGTCTTCTCTCCCTGTGTCTGGGTACACAGCGCTGTATAGCCAGACAGAGGGAGAGAGGACATAGCGCTGCAGCCTGTCAGTGTGTGGGGCTCTGCACTCTCTCCTTCTGTGTTAAATGTCTGTCCAGCAGTCATTTTACATAGTGGGAGAGAGGGCAGAGAACTAGGGTCCAATTATCATTCAGGAATTCCAAAAGATGCGATAATCGGACCCTAGCGTTTTTTGAAGGTGTTATCGCCGTTTAAAAAAAAAAATCTGCACCTAGAGCGATATTTGGACCAATCCACGATAATTGTGCGTTTGGACCAATAATAATAGTGTGTTGCCAGCTTTAGTATGTGAAACAATTGCTATTGAAATGATGTTATGAGAAAAGTTAGAATGGTTTTGCCAGTTAACTTTTACTATGAGTATTGTGCTATGTGTTTTATTTTTATTAGTAACAGGATATCCGATGATAGGGAAAAATGAAGGCCCGTATTCAGACCACTGGACGTATTGCATATACGTCCGGTGTTTACAGAAATTGGATATTACGCATGCGCAGTCATTTTTTTAATGTAATCTACATATCTTTTTGTTACGTAGATTGCGTAGATGCGGTCGGTATATTCAATACGTCCAGTGATCTGAATATGGGCCTAAGACGCAGAGTCAGATCAAAAGTAAATCTTACTTTATTTCGAGCATATGCGAGGATGTCCAGTTCATCTGGGAGCGGACACACTGAATACATATACATCCAATGCTTATATAGCTCTTTCCTGGCATGCATCCCATTTCCATTAATCATGTTAGTACAGTAGTACATCTATATTCCATTGTTAGCAAACTTAATAACTTCTTCTTGACCAATTCTACTAAGGTTTTATGTCCTATTTACTGGACCTCAGAACATTCCCCTTTAATTACATCATCTTCCGGATCCCTAGTCCCTTTATGTTATATAAAGTCTTGTTTTTGGTCAGGACTTTGGTCAGCCATTATCTACAAAATGGGGCCCATTTTGAGGTAGATAATAGTGCTATTGTTGGTACTGTGTGTGACCCCTCAGGCACGGACATTTGGCTAATTCAATTTCTTTCATATGGTGCTAACATCCTGCCATATTAAGATCTTTATGCTAGACCTTCAATGCTTTCAATGATACATTTTGGTTACATTTTGATATATAATTAACACACATAGTATACTTTGAATATATTTTGATACACAGTTTTCATATAAAGTCCTAAACTTATCAATTAACCCATAAACATCACACAAATAGTCGACACACACGAGACAGACTTCAAATGTTAGCTAAGCTTCAATTTTCCCTAGTGTTGATTTAATTCAGCTTCCAATATTCCCTACTTTTCTCCCACACCGATATGACCAAATATGGGACCTGATTCAGACTTAAGAAGCTTCAAAGTAAGAGAGGAAAGTTTCTCCTGGGCAAAACCATGTTGATTGCAGGGGAGTCAGGGTAATTGTATTCTTTGCAGGCAGGGATATATTTTTGAATTGCTTACTGCACACAGATACTGACCAGCGTTACTATCACACTGTTATTTAGACTTGGGATAGGAAACATCACCTCTCAACTCTAATACTGTTTGCAACATATGAAATATAACTCCCCTGCTTAGTCCAGGCTTTCCTCTCTAACTCCCCTGCTTAGTCCAGGAGTAACTTTCCTCTCCTAGGGCCATATTCAGACTTCCGTTTTCACGGCGACTCCCGTGCGTATTTTTAGGTACGTTTCAACTGCGCATGCGTGGTCACTTTTTGTACGTAGTTGACATAGACTATACGGATATGCGACGCAAAAATACGCACAGGAGAATTTAAGTAAAAATGGGCGGGTAGAGGCATTTAAATGAAGTAAAGTGGGGGCGCTTATCATGATACGCACGTATGGAAGACACAGACGCACGGGACGGCGCACGGAAAGATAGAGGTGGTCTATGGGGGGTGTAAGTCTACGTGAGCACGGATTAGCAAGGGGGAGTGACTGGGGTTTTGGTGGGTGCTCCTTGCTACGTGTGTGCGTATATTTGCAATCGCGTTTGCAAACGGAAGTCTGAATATGGTCCTTAATTTCCATCTCTGAATCAGGTCCTTCATTTCAAGCTTTTTCTTAAGTCTGAATCAGGTCCATGGGCCTTAACCTTATATTGGGGGGGGGTCTAGTAGGACCTTCAAATGATTATATAGAAATATCTTGCTCTTAGAACATCTATATTATACTGCATTATGCTGCTTGTGTAATAGTCTGCAGAATATTCATCCTTCACATATAGTGTGCAGAGATCATTTCCTCTTAGACGAAAATACAAGCAAAAGCAACACCTGAAATTCAATGAGGGACTTATCTGACATTTGCAGCCTTGATGCAAGGACATTGGGAGTCAGATCCTAAGAAGGAGCCAGAAATATGCCAGCCCAATCAACATCATGTTACTCGTCAAAACTTAATGAATATGTTTTCTGATAAAATAGAAATTCATGTTTCATGGTTTGACTGCGAGCTTCAAAAGACAAAACAATAGCCTTGAGGAATAGTCTGTTTTGCCAAGTATTTTTCTGTCAGTTTAATTATTTTTTCTTTGTGTATAATTTGTGTATAAATATGAGAACAGGCTCAGTAAAAACAGCAGTTTGAATACCAGATATTTGTGTGGTCTATCATTCTGCACTCCGATCGATCGTTTACTTGGGTAAGGTTAACTTATAACAATTGCAGGTTGATTTAGTCCCCAGCCAACCGGCTGACAGACAGACTACTCTGACATATGTTTTCACATTCTTTTAGCTGTAATAATGGGCTGGATCCAGAATTAAGTGCTTGAAAGTAGTTACTCCTGGGCTAAACCATGGTGATTGCAGGGGAGTCATATTTAATCTGTTGCAAACAGTATTAGAGTTGAGAGGTGATGTTTCCTATCCCAAGTCTAAATAACAGTGTAATAGTAAAGCTGGTCAGTATCTGTGTGCAGTAAGCAATTCAAAGATATATCCCTGCATGCAAAGAATACAATTAA
>WWET01000146.1:495770-514637 GCA_011038615.1 Limnodynastes dumerilii | reverse complement strand
TGACCTTACCCCTAACCATCCACATCCCGCAGCCTAGCCTTAACCTTCCCATCTCTGCAGCCTAACCCTAACTGTCCCTCTCCTGTAGCCTAATCTTAAACCTTCCCTCTCTGCAGCCTAACCCTACCCATCCCTGTCCCACAGCCTAACCTTAACCCTCCTCTAACCCTCCCTGTCCCACAGCCTAACCTTAACCCTCCCCTAACCATCCCTGTCCCACAGCCTAACCTTAACCCTCCTCTAACCATCCCTGTCCCACAGCCTAACCTTAACCCTCCTCTAACCATTCCGTCCCGCAGCCTAACCTTAACCCTACTCTAACCATCCCTGTCCTGCAGCCTCACCTTAACCCTCCTCTAACCCTAACCATCCCTTTCCCGCAGCCTAACCTTAACCCTTCCATCTCCGCAACATAACCTTAACCATCCCTGTTCCACAGCCTATCACTAAACCCTTCTGGGAATGGGTACTGTGGAAGTTGAATGGTAACGTTTGTTTTACTGAACTAAATTAACTTTTTCCGAGAACAACTTTTGTCTGAAGTACAAAGAACAAGGACTTGAAAACAATAATGGTGAAACTAAGATTACACACAGACAAAGCATTTTATAAATTGGACAGATCACATAGCAAGTCACCCTGACCTATGTTAATGATGTGTTTCTTGTTGAAATAAGAACATTCGGTATTGTATCCGCCTCCATTAATAAATATTCTTTATTAAAAAACCTGCCAGGCATTGATAGCGCAGCGATTAATCTGTTTACTGTATTAGTGTCAAAAATTAGGATGCCGCAGCGGCAACTAAATCTCCGAAGAGTCCATCTTAGTCCTGCTGTTCTTTTAATAACCTCACACACTGGTTCTTTATGCATTTTATTAAGTTATCGCAACTTTTTTATACCCCTTTCACATCACCATGAAATACCCGGGATTTTCGCCAAAAACCCGGGTCTCGGCAAAATCCCGGGTATTTCATGGAGATGTGAAAGGGGTACTTCCGGTGGACCCGTGTCAGAAGACCCGGGAATTCAACCCGGGTAAAAAGAAGGGTTATTCCCGGGTCCGACACGGGTAGGGGTGCAGTGTGAAAGGTGCTACCCGGGTTTTTCAACCTGGGTAGCACCTAACGCACTTGATTGCTTTTAGAGGTTTCAAGATACCTGGAGTACTGGAATGTTTTCGATTTATCCGCTTGCTGTCTGACATAAGGGCATTTTCTAAATTGCTAAATAAATGACATGAACAAGAGTTACAAGCTTATGTTGATTTAGATTTGATTTGGATGTAACTGGATATCAAGGATGCTCGTGTTCATATCCTCCTATGACAGGATCACTAACGTTTTTCCAGTGCTTATGTTACATAGCACTGGTCATGTTGCAATAGACTTTTTTGTAGAATTAATTGACCTCTATAGGAACCCTGAATTACCCCTTAGTTTACTTTCCCTTCAGATGTCTTGATTTTTAAAGACTTTGTTATAAAATTATGAGACTTACTTACATTGCTGTAACACCACTGCCATTGTGTGTCTGCAGATTTAGTGTAGAGAATGCATATGTAGATGAGAAAGAACAAGCATGCTCATCTCTGGGTGAAATTGCCTTAAATGCCAGGTAACTTTTTGTTTGCCCTTATAATCTGTTAAAATTCAACATGTGGTCTTTTCCTCCTGCATCTACTGTCCCTGTTTCATATCTTCATTAACATACAAAAAGACTGAAAGTAGTAATATTAATGTTTGTCTTTCCCACTTTGGGGACATTCACAGTTAATAGAAACCAGCAAACTTCCATACCATACATTCTGAAGGCTGCTGAATAATGGCGCTGTGATTTCAGTGTGTAAATCAAACCCTTGCATGGGAGATCCACATAAGGGGGGCATATGTATTTAAATTGTACAGTAAGGGTTTGGCTAAAGCTGGCCATACACTGGGACCGATTAATCTTATAGCAGAAGGGGGCAGGGCTAGTACTATGCTGTTCTGACAGCTTTGACGTATACTTTCAAAGCTATCAAAAGTATACTTCAAAGCTGTCAGAGCAGAATAGTACATAGATATGCAGCAGCGGTTATTGCAGGGAGTAGTAGAGACAGGGATCAGCCGAAGTTGCGTTGTGTGAACTGCTGGATATCTTTGTACTATGCTGCTCTGCCAGCTTTGACGTATACCTATGATAGCTTTGAAAGTATACATCAAAGCTGTCAGAGCAGCATAGTACATAGATATGCAGCAGCTTTGAAGCATAGGTAGCCTTTCCGATAGCTCATTGGCTCCATTAAAATATCAGGAGCTTGCTCCCAATATATATCAAACATCTTAAAAGAGCAAATAATTGTACCGCAGCGTTACTGGTGCCACTAACTACAACGATTATTTGCTCGATCACTTTATATTCGCTCAAGCATTTAGCTAGCTTTAAGCCCTTACGTACAATCCAGTATTCCACACGCTTGGAGATGCATGCTGAGTACTTAAGGAAGGGTCTTGTTGGTGGATCTTCTGTCGGTACATAGGAGGACGGGGGCCGGGCCGGACTGTTGGGCGGCGGGAGCCTCTGGAGGCCGGACAATGACACGGCATTGGGGCCACGAAGGGGGACGAACGGACGGGACATTGGGGACGGAGACACACACACACACACACACGTGTGTGTGTGTGTCCGTCCCGGGCGGGAGCCTCTGGAGGCGGCCGGACATGACACCACGGCATTGGGGACACGAAGGGGGGACGACGACATTGGGGACGGAGAGACACACATGTGGTGGATGTGTGTGTGTGTGTGTCCCGGACACGGGGACACACACACACACACACCACAGCTGCAGCATCTGCAGCAGCACCGGCGGAGCGTGTGCGCGCGCGCGCCCTCTGCTGGAAAAAAATAATAATAATAATACGTAAGTAGCGTAGTGCAGCAGGGGGCCGCAAAAATAAAGAAGTACCAACTGACCTTCTCTCTCTATATAATGCATTAATACCTACAGCAAATAATAAAGGGCTACCACCCCTCCAGCATTACACTGGACCAGCCCTGGCCACTCTGTGGCTGTCCTGTTGTAGTAAAACCACAAGCCCCAGCATGCTTTACCTACATTAACATAGCTGATAACTAACAAAGCATGCTGGGAGTTGTAGTTGCACAGCACCTGTAGAAGCACAGATTAAATATCCATGAACGGCAGATGTGTGGTCAAAATGACCTGGCCATGCATAGTGGACCCGCGTCATTCTAATTCAGGGTTGCCGACTCTCCTGGCATATTCGGACATATCTCCCAGGAGAGCAGGCAAATCGCCTGCAAGTCCCGCCCCATTGCCTATCCTTACAGCAATTACCTAGGACCAGATTCACTAAGCTGCGGATTTGGAAAAGCGGAGCAGATTCTACCAATCAGGTTCTAGCTGACATTCTCTAGTACAGTGGTTCCCAAACTTTCTCAGTTCGAGGCACCCTTAGGGTCTCCATATTTTTTTTCAAGGCACCCCTAAGACAAAAATACAACAGAAGACAGTAGGAAATAGAAACATACCGAGGCACCCCAGTGAGAGCGTCACGGCACCCCTGGGAGCCGCGGCACACAGTTTGGGAATCACTGCTCTAGTATGTAAATATACACAAAAATTGTCTGCACTAATCACGGGACTACCCCATTAAATTTCCACGTTAAATATGTAGGGGGTGTGCTGCCGTGTGGTAAGAATATGATCACAAAGAAAAAATGAGAGATTAGCCCTTTAGGGGATCATCTCTCAGGTTACCCACACACTGGTGCACTACAAAGTCCAATGCAAAAATAGTTTATTTATTATTGAATAGTAAACAAAGGCGAAATAAATACAATATTAACAATTCACAGCACATATGCATACAAGAAAAGAAGGGTGCAATCAGTTAAAATCCAAGTGGACAGCCGTATCTCCTAAATAATGTGTATACACAATGGATATGAAATAGGAGAAAATAATTATATCACCATAATGAGTGCGGAGTAGCAGTACAGCTGTTGCAATATCAGTTGATAGGGTGCATATTAAATGTACAAATACAGCGGCCGCTATCCCTAAACAACTAAAAAATAATAAAGTAAAACAAAAAAACCTCCTCGCGGAGGTGCTTCGCTCCGCAGAGCCCTAGACACCCTACCTACAAGGCCGTCAGTATAGAGACGGTTGTTAGAGCTTGCCAGGGCGCAGAGATGGTGATCCAGTCTAATGTCCACTAACACAAACAGCCGACACGTGTTTCGCTGAGCTTCGTCAGGGCTTAGTGTTCATTACAGGTGCAGGGTTTTTGAAGCAGGGCTAACCAATCAGCGAGTGGATGAATTATTTTTGCATTGGACTTTGTAGTGCACCAGTGTGTGGGTAACCTGAGAGATGATCCCCTAAAGGGCTAATCTCTCATTTTTTCTTTGTGATCATATTCTTACCACACGGCAGCACACCCCCTACATATTTAACGTGGAAATTTAATGGGGTAGTCCCGTGATTAGTGCAGGCAATTTTCGTGTATATTTACATACTAGAGCAGTGATTCCCAAACTGTGTGCCGTGGCTCCCAGGGGTGCCGTGACGCTCTCACTGGGGTGCCTCGGTATGTTTCTATTTCCTACTGTCTTCTGTTGTATTTTTGTCTTAGGGGTGCCTTGAAAAAAAATATGGAGACCCTAAGGGTGCCTCGAACTGAGAAAGTTTGGGAACCACTGTACTAGAGAATGTCAGCTAGAACCTGATTGGTAGAATCTGCTCCGCTTTTCCAAATCCGCAGCTTAGTGAATCTGGTCCTAGGTAATTGCTGTAAGGATAGGCAATGGGGCGGGACTTGCAGGCGATTTGCCTGCTCTCCTGGGAGATATGTCCGAATATGCCAGGAGAGTCGGCAACCCTGAATTAGAATGACGCGGGTCCACTATGCATGGCCAGGTCATTTTGACCACACATCTGCCGTTCATGGATATTTAATCTGTGCTTCTACAGGTGCTGTGCAACTACAACTCCCAGCATGCTTTGTTAGTTATCAGCTATGTTAATGTAGGTAAAGCATGCTGGGGCTTGTGGTTTTACTACAACAGGACAGCCACAGAGTGGCCAGGGCTGGTCCAGTGTAATGCTGGAGGGGTGGTAGCCCTTTATTATTTGCTGTAGGTATTAATGCATTATATAGAGAGAGAAGGTCAGTTATATGCAGGCTGGGCTCTCTCCCTGTGCAATGCAATGTATGCAATGTTTACAAACACTGCCCCTCCCCCACAGCAGTTCACTGCAGGGGCAATAGGACATAGCAGCCCTGTTTCTACAAGTACTTGTCTCCTGGAACAGACTACAGACTCCTCTCCCCCCTCACAGCACCCTTCAGCCCTCTCTCACCTGTCCAGCAAGGGCTCAACCCGGCTGCAGCTCATTGCTACCGAGCAACCAACAGCTCCAGGGCTCAGGGACCGTGTGAAAAGAGCAGACCTGGCTCTACAACCTAATCCAGACAGCTCACCCAAACCACCAGGGCCTCCTCCATGACCTACATAGAGAGACATAACATTCAGTTACTCCACTTAAGAAGCAGGTAAAATGAACCCTTCACTATGCAGCAATAGCGGACAGCTTTAGCGTTGACATGACACTTTGTTGACGGTCCCTTATGTAGAAGGCTTCTGGGAGTTGTAGTTTTGACATGCTCTGAAACTTTTACTGTTCATTATTGCTTTTTAAAGGTATATCTTAGAGAATGTATGCATTTATTTTAATTATGTTACAACTAGAATTATGTTTACTTCTTTATCTTTGCGGCCCCTGTTGCTCCGTCGCTACGCTAGTACCGAATGGATGTTTTCTGCGAGCGCCGGATTTTAGTGTTTTTTCGCGAGCGCCAAATAATCTGTGGAGGAAGAATAAATGGAGTGGTAAAAAACCTTCCCAAATACCTCCCAAAATGCAGACAATATTTAACTTAGAATGAGGAAGAAGCAGTTGGTTTTTTCCAAGAAAGAGGCATTTTGCCTAGACTCAGGAAATGATTTTGCCTAGACTCAGGAAATGTGTCAATGGCCATGACATGAACTTATATGTTAGTGACAACACTTGGCGCTGTAACACGAAAATGTGCAAGAAGTAAACCAGTGTCAGGACTGACAACTGGTTTCATGGTTGCAGGATACCGTTTTCAACAGCCCTGAGAATTATATATTGCTGGGCAGAGGAGCTGACATCCATAAAGTGGTGTGACAAGCAGCCGAATATGTCCCAAAATAGACTGGAACAGTCACATTCGAGAAGTGTGCTCACTTTAACTGATGCGTCAATCCCCCCAAAAAATAGGGGGCCCTGGGCAAATAGTTGAAATAGACGAGAGTCTGTTTGTGAGGAGAAAAAGTAATGTTGGCAGGCTTTTGCCCCAACAATGGGTCTTTGGAGGGGTATGTAGAGAAAGTGGTGCCTGTTTCCTGGTTGAGGTCCCCAATAGAGAGGCTGGCACACTGATGTCACGCATTGTGCAAAACATTGAGGAGGGATCTCACGTTTATTCTGATTGCCGGCGTGGCTATAACACAGAGGAGCTAGAAAAAGCAGGCTACACCCAGGCCACTGTGAAACATAAATATCATTTTATCGATCCAACAACAGGTGCACATACCCAGACTGTAGAAAGAATGTGGGGCTCTGCTAAATGGAGGAATAAGAAGCAAAGAGGGACTGCTCGCCACCACCTTCAGTCGTATCTTGCCGAATTTATGTGGAGGAGCTGAAAACCCCTTTGATGCCATCTTGCAAGGCATCGCTGACATCTGGCCGCCTCTCTCTTAAAAGGTAAGTGACATCAAATAACTTTCTTACCTTTCTTGACAATCTTCATGTCTTCTAAACTGTTTTTAATCCACAGGGAGCCGAAATAATCCAGGGAGCAAAGAAATAATCCAACCGCACCCGCAACCGCCGAACACTCGCCGCATATGAACGAAAAAGTGAAACTACGCAAGTGACGTAAACAGCCGACGCCGTCCAGCAGGGGGCTGCAAAGATAAAGAAATACCATCTTTTGACATAAAGGGGCTGATTCAGAGTTGAAAAAGTTAGGGTAGGATTCAGCCGCCGTAAATCGGTACAATCAATGGGAGTGTCATGGGCGTCAAAGTTTATACGCCCGGGCGAAAATACGCTACCATATCTCTGGCCCCAGCTGTCATGGGCTTTCATTTTATTATTAGCCTATTGTGTTCAAATGTCACAGACCCTCCAACATGACCCATTCCATTAGGTACAATGTAATCCGCTCCTGAGCTTCCAACTGTCACTCACCTGGTTTAAATGAATAAATTGATATTTAAACAACTATTTGCCTCTTCAGCAAAGGTGGTTACCATAGTAACTGACAGTTGAAAACTGAGGAGCAGAGTGTTTTGTACCTCATGGAATGGGTCATGTTGGAGGGTATGATGTCATGAAGTAAAATCAGCGTTACTGACTCTCCCGAAATATCCGGGAGACTCATGAAATTTCTCCCGAGATGCCTGCCGGCAAATCTCCCGCAATGGACTTGAGGCCGGGATTCAATGCCCATCATTGCCTCAAGTCCCTGGTGAGGTAATTAAAGGTCCGCACCATGCCTAGTAACGCTGCCGTTGATAGGGGCAGGGCTTCAAGGCACTATTTGCATAAATCACATCATGAGACCCCACCCCCATAGCGACATCTCTTTATGGGGGTGGGGAAGAAATAGAAAGTGGGCAACCCTAAATTAAATTGCTACAGTGGTGGTTATTGATATTGTTTTTACTGTGAATGCAGCCTATTGTTCTACTAACTCTTTATTCTTCTTTCCATGAGTCATTGAAATGCCTATGATGCTTTTGTTTACTTTTAGATACAGGCATATACATATATAGGTCAATTTGCTTACAGTGCAGGGGTCGCGGCTATCACGGGGCCCCTCTCTCCTCCAGGCCACGTAGCAGCTGCACCCCTTGTAGTTACGCCCCTGAGATGATTGCAGTCACACAACCTCCGATACAAAAAGTCTACCGTCAGGTCTCACGGCTTATCTAGTGTAAGTTCCACAAATTCATACATAGTCATTAATATTAATAGCACAACACCCTAAATTCTAAGAAGCCTTCTGATATGAATACTTTAAGGCAGTGGGTCCCAAACTTTCTCAGTTCGAGGCACCCTTAGGATCTCCATATTTTTTCAAGGCACCACTAAGATAGAATAGAGTAGAATAGAAAAAAGAAACATTTCACGGCACCCCGGTGAGAGTGTCGCGGCACCCTAGGGAGCCGCGGCGCACTGTTTGGGAACCACTGCTTTAAGGGGAATTCCTTAATTATTATCATCTGCAAGTGTTCATTATGTATTTCAGCCCATTTATTATAGGTCTTTAGTTTCACATTTCTTCAAAATGGGTGGTCCTAGTTTTTAGCTCATTACATATTATTATTATTATTACATATAACATATATTACATACATATTATTACATTATTTGTACATAATGCATACATATTATTACATTATTTGCACATGTTGAGGTTGTCCTGCCCTTGATCCTTCACACCGATTGGGATCTCACAAACAATCTTTGTTTAAGTAGTCATATCAATATCTGAAAAAATAGGAGTGGTTAAGATAGCCGTCGAGAGAAAGGACACAAACTCATTGGTTGTATCAATAAAGCTTTCTCTGATTTTATTGGGTACACAAGCGGTGTTATATTGAGAAGTAAAAGCGTTAGCAGCGTAACTCTAACCAATCATAACAAAAGTATAATGAGTAGGTAGCATAACTTGGACCAATCATAGCAATAGCCCATTAATGACGTACTAGGTACTTTCTACTTGCCACAAAAACATGTTTATAACAGCACTTTCCACCCAGGATATTATATGAACTTTAATACCGAGAAATGGCCTAACCGCACCTGCCTCATTTAACCTTTTTCTTGCAAATTCAACCTACTTTTTATAATTATAGATCCACAGTCTTCCTGTCGCTTACCGCATCCTATGCATTCGCCCTAGATATGATATTTAGCATAGTTTACCAACAAGCTGTATCTTGGTTATCATTTGTAATTATTGTACCACCGTGATATTGTGAGAACATTTGCCAAAATTACTATTGTGAACTTAGATATATGTCCGTTGATCATATGTATTTTGTTTTAACCAGACCGCTAGCGCACTCTCCCCTCGCAGACCTGGTAGCTGTGGTGACTGACAGGGACTGCTTACCCCGCCTACGTTACCAGGGTAACCTGAGGCGGCAGGGCTGCAGCGACTTCCGGCATCGGGCTAGCCAGGGAGACACGAGGAGGAGGTAAGTGCGGTTCTTTTTAACTGAGGCTGCTCAAATCAGTTTGTTAAAGTAATATACACGGCAGGTGCACTGGGCAGGGAATTTTACAAAAAGCAAGGCATTGCCTGGCACTCTAGCCATTACTCAGTAACTAAATATGAATTTCTATCTTTAAAATAAAAACCAGAGAATTAGTTACAAAAATCTGCAGAAATTTGATAAGCTGCTTCGCCAACATCAAGGCTTCTCTGTGGGAGCAGTCCTAACTCTAATCTTAACTCTAAATAGACCCCTAACTTTAGGTCAAATATCCAATTTCTTTTCACAAACCAAGAGCATACCTCATGGAGGCTCCCTGGGCCTCCAATGCTCCTCTGAGACCACACCCCCTCACAGCTGTGATCTCAAAGAGACTTTAAAACACAAAATCCAAAAACAGGCTGCTCAAATCAGTTTGTTAAAGTAATATACACGGCAGGTGCACTACAAAAAGCCTAGTGCACCTGCCGTGTATAGGAAGCCTTCATGAGGTATGCTCTTGGTTTGAAAACCCACAGTCCTATAGAGTGTAAGCCTGTGAGCAGGGCCCTCTTACCCACCCAGTCTGTCTGTTATTCCCCAGTATTGTTATAAAGACTGTAACATTGTAAAGCGCTACGTAATCTGTGGGCGCTATATAAAAACCTGTTAATAAATAAATAAATATATAAAGTCTAAACCCAACTTGCAACCTCTTTTATGAACCGGAAATATAGGGTTATTATACTTAATGCACCATTTCGTCATTCTTATAACATACTGTATAGAATATTTGTTACCTTTAAGTATTTTCAATGAAATTATTATTACAAATCAGAAATTTATTTTCTGTGGCTACTGTCCAAAAAATAAATGATATCCTTCTTTTAGGTCCACCGTTATTAAACATTAGTCCATGTAAAATATTGTGAATAAATTATAATTTTGATATTGGAAATGACTGAATGTTATTGGATTTGTTCTTTGTAATTAAAGGTAAACCTATTTGTTGCCTAGATAATGACTAAATTCCTTACATGCTGCCTAATTTCTCTCTGCTTTATAACGTGATGTTCTGTCAACATTAACAGCAGACACCGAAACTTTAACTCTGCCTCCAGATTTCATTTCCTCTTTTAACATCTGCGCTCAGCAATGCAATAGTACAAAGAGAAGTTTCACAACAGGGTTTCACAACCACAAAAACAAAGATGTTTGACATTACCATACACTATTGCGGCAGAATATTTTGAGTTTTGATTACTGTTATCTGCTATCAGCCTGACCTCTGTTAGTATCGTTGTTGTTTGCAGTGACCTCAGATGGTGTATGATATAATCGTGTGTGCTGCTCACCCTAGGCTGTATACACACCTAAGAAGCTTTGGCTTCTTAGGTGCGTAGATTACTGAAATGACCTACTAAACATTACGCAATCTGCTCATGCTTTTAGGTGCGTAGATGGCCTCCGTGCGGTCTTTAAAGACCACACGGAGTAGTCTAGTTAGAAAGAGGCGATGTAATGCTTCCTCGTGGAGTGATTAGGTAGAAGTGGGAGGAGAGAGGGATTTATATTAGCCGGGGAGGCGGGCAGAAGTATTGTCCGTGTAGAGTTACTTCTTAAGAAGGAAACTACTATCTTATGTTCCCTTGCTCTTGCTTTAGTGGCTAGGAAATGGATGGCCCCTGAGTCTCCAAATTTCAATAATTAGGTTGGCCTGGTTAATAGTACGTTTAATCATGAGAGGTTTGTCCACACCAAGCGAGGATCTCTGGACCGTTTTCAAAAGATTTGGGCCCCCTGGTTGAACTCGCCATTGGTTGATATGCAATCTGAAGATCTTGTGGATTGAGCACAGATATCTTTATATAATGGAAGTGGCTAAGAATCTGCTTAACTTAATCTCTGTTTTCCAATACCAATGTAAGTGATGTTGAATATTAATGAGGCTTTAATATAATATTTTTGGAAATCGTGCGTTCTTTGAGTGCTTTTCTGCATTGGGTCTATTGCCATAGCATATTATGTTTTACTGACCTAATAAATGTTATTGTGTTTGGGATTGATTTATTGTGCCCTATTTAGTGGGATCTTAGGGGGACAAGAGGGGTTTAGGGAGGGTGTGGGGTTGCTTTTGTTCTTTTGGGTTATTTTATGTATGTATATCTTTATAAAAAAAACAATAAAGAAACGTAATAAAAAAAAAAAAAAGAAGGAAACTATGCAGGGTAAGATAATATAGCTCTATGGCACTCTTAAGTACAGACCCTCCAACATGACCCATTCCATTAGGTACAATTGAATCCACTCCTGAACTTCCAACTGTCACTCACCTGGTTTATATGAATTAACTGATATTTCAAAAAACTATTTGCCTCTTCTAAAAAGCTGGTTGCTATAGTAACTGACAGTTGGAAACTGAGGAGCAGAGTATTTTGTACCTAATGGAATGGGTCATGTTGGAGGGTATGTAAGTATCATAAGGTACCTAAAAACGGGGGGCCAGGTTAGGGGCTGCACCAGTGAGTTAGGTGTGGTTCTGTGTACACCTAGCTCTTAGGTGTGAACACGGTCCCCTGACCTCAATTTCTGATCCCTTAAATTTAGGGCTCCACATACCCCCATTTCCAACTGTATCTGACAAGTCCAACTATATGATATGATTTATCTTTTTCAGTCTATTTAACCTATTTACTTGGAGAAATTCAGGGAAAGTGATAAGTTATTAATAACAGATGACTGGATCGAGAGTTTGAAAATAAGAGGAACTCAGGTGGAAAATTACACCTGGGCAAAACCATGTGGAATTTCAGGGGGGAGTCAAATGAATGTTCTTCTTTGCATGCTGGGAGAATACATTGCTTTTTCTTATTCACTACAGATACTGACCATCGTTACTATATACAATTATTTAGACTTGGGATAGGAAACATCAACTCTCAACTCTAATACTGTTTGCAACTGATGAAATTTTACTCCCCTGCAATTCAACATGGATTCAACCTCATTCCACGTTTCAAGTACATGGTGTAGTGGAAGCTCATGCAATCCTAAATCCATATGTGTGAGGGAAGCACACACCCTAAGACCCAATATAGTCCTTTCCTCCATTAATCCCATCTGACACTTATCATGGGACCATTATCAGGCCCACAGCAATGGATCTTATAAAGTTCTTTTACACTTTTTATACTTTCCAGTACACTGCATCCAATAGCTTGTTGGCCTCGCTCCCTTCCATACCCAGATAAAGGGCGGTAGGTACGGTATCCTGGTCCCTGATTGGTGGACCTTTTTCTGCTTACACCTCCATTCCAGCCCGCCTCTGACAAACCTCTGAAAAAGCACATGGCGAAACGCGTGTCAGATGGCTGTTAAGCGTACGCTGAGATGCACCTCTGTCTCCCTGGTTTTTTTCTTCTGAATCACGCTATTTTAACTGATTTTTAACCCTGTTCGCCACTTCCCTACTATTACATAGGGCAGATGTGTAATTAATCATTTGTGTATGAATCATACATAAATGCTTAACCAAGCCCTTACTGTACCATTTAAATACCTTCCCCCAACCCGCCATGCGTTCCGATACGTAACCAAGTGCGTGTAAGCGCAGAAACACGCACAGTGTACTTACAGAGCACTCTAAATGCATAAATTGGCTTTTTGTCAGTAATTGCGAACGATCTGATCCTACATCACAAATTATCTCCCACTCAAATTACAAAATCAATTATTTAAATGTTATAAGATGAACGCTGTTAGATTTCTCACTGATCAAAAACAGAAGAGCAATCAAGACTTACAGCATATTGCCGCAATGCCTTTTTATGTTTCCTTGTCATTCAACATAACTTTTATATGGTTTCTCCATTGCAAACAGTTGTTACAACTTTAAATCTGGTGTTGAGTCTATTTCCTCTTCATCTTTCATCACCTTTGTTAAGGATATCTAGAAAAAAGTGAAAGCGGCGCATTAAGCTGCACTATGGCAATGCCAGGATGTGGCTTTAATCTAATACCCCTTTCACATCACCACGAAATACAAGGGATTTTCGCCAAAAAACCCGGGTCTCTGCAAAATGCCGGGTATTTCGTGGAGAATTGAAAGGGGTACTTCCGGTGGACCCGTGTCAGAAGACCCGGAAATTCAACCCGGGTGAAAAGAAGGGTTATTCCTGGGTCCGACACGAGTAGGGGTGCAGTGTGAAAGGTGCTACCCGGGTTTTTCAACCCGGGTAGCACCTAACGCACTTGATTGGTGCAATTTTTTTACTGTTGCCCTGGCAACAAGTGTTGCCAGAGCAACTGTAAACAAATTACTCTGTCTGATGACGACAGGGCAGACCCGGGTCTCTGAATTTCCCGGGTCTGCCCTGCAATGTGAAACGGGGTCTGTGACCCTGGGATCCTATGTTGCCCCGGCAATATCCCGGGTCTGTGAACCCGGGATATTGCCAGGGTGGTAATCTGAAAGGGGTATAAACACAAAGTTACTAATAGGCAGAAAGGAAGAAAGAAGGAGCATTTTTACAGAAAAAGGGGCTGATTCAGAGTTGCAATTCCACCTTTTTTAGGTGGAAGCAGTGCTCGAAGTGGAAATTTAGAAGTGGGAGTATGTAAATTTCAGCACCAGATGTTGTTACATGCCGATATCCAGCGTGTAACAGACCTACCCGCTCCACAGTTCTGTGTGCCGTCACAGGGGCGTGGCGGTATGCAGATTAGCCATGTGCATCTCGCACACGCCCCGCAGCCGCTTCTCTCTGCGCGCTCTGCTTCCCTGGTTGCTAGGCAGCCAGAATACCTTTACCCCTCGTGCTGCGGCGCACTATGCGGGCGTAGGTCTCATTAATTAGTAGGAGCCACTTGATGCTGCCCTCCTATTGGTTAGGTTCCATATATAACTCCTTCCTTGTCACTTCCTCCTCGCCGGTTATAGCGTCTGCTACCTGTGCTTCATCTTGCCTCTGTTTTTCTTCTGCCTTGTGCTCTTTATCGTCTTTGAGTGCCCCATTGTTATCCTGCCTAGTTCCTGCCTTTTTGGATCCTTTTGTCTGCATTCCCTCTCTTGCCCTCTTTGTACTCAGCCTTTGTGTGTTAACTCTTCCTCCTCCTGAAGTGCCTGTTTCTGTATCCCCTTGGGGATTTTCTTCAGTGTGAGTGTGAGTGTGAGTGACCCAGTTTTGTCTTGTTTGTCTGTCCTGTCCAGTCTTCCCGGTTACGTCTGTTCTGTGTTTCGTGTCGTTTGTCACAGTCCAGTCCCTTCTGGTACTACTTTTGCTACTTACCCGCTTTCCTCTCATCCATTCCCCTCTGTCCCATTTCCACTTCCGAGTATTTCTAAGGGACGTATCCTGACGGGTTCCTATCAGCTCCAGTCTATCCCCACCATCTGGGGCTGTAGCAAACACTCGGTCCGGCATCAGGCTCTAGAAACCGGTGAGTTGCTTGGCTTCCTCTCTCGTACCTTTTGGTCACCCCGGTACCCTGTCGGGGTAAACCCGGGGTACCATAACAGATGTGTTTTAAGTTTGTCAAAGTAAACAGGTCAACAATGAGTAATCACATTGGGCCTGATCCAGATCTACAGATTTACCCAATTACCCAGCCATAAACCATAACTGTCTATCTTTAAAATAAAAGTCAGAGAATCAGTTACATACATCTGCAGATATATGATAAGCCACCAGCCACTTACATTATACAGATATATGATAAGCCACCAGCCACCAGCCTCTTACAAGGCTTCTCTGTAACTCTAAAACTGTCAGACTGGCTTATCACATATCTGCAGATGTGTGTAACAAATTCTCTGAGCCCGATTCAATTAGGGCAAAATCGTTCGCCGGCGTATTTTTAACGCTATTTTTATCAACATTACGGGCGATTTTTTTTTTTCCTATTCAATTATTTTTTAGCATTAAAAATACGCTGGTTTTTTAACGCTATCGTTAATTAAAAATTTGCCCCTATGAGAGGTGCGGATTTTTAACGATGCCCTGTCTTGTGCCCCGACAGGGCATGCTGATGCTTGTAGAACTACAAGCATCAGCATACCCTGCCAGCCAGGGGCAGGAAGTGATTTGCGACATTCAAAAAAGGTTTTGTTTTTTTTCCCCCGTGAAATTTCTTCTTCGCTGCCTGATCTTTTTGCGCAGCGATAAAAAAAACTATTGAATTGCCGAATTTTTTACGCTAAATAGCCGGCGAAGGCGTCGTATTTTTTGCAGATTTTTGAAAATACCGCCGACAATTGAATCTGGCCCTCTGACTTTTATTTTAACGATAGAAAGTTATGGTTTGCGGCTGGGTAATGGCTAGAGTGCTGGGTGCCTTTCTGTGTATTTGTGTATATGTATATGTTTGTGTGTATATGTGTGTATGTGTGTGTGTGTGCAGGGGCGTATCTACCCGATGGCCAGGATGGTCCCCGCCAGGGGTGCCAGCCAAAGGGGGACGGAGCCTGGCGATGCCACCCGTGGCTAAGAGATAGTGCAGCGCTGGTCTAGAGTCAGTGTGGCTCAGTCTGACTTCAGACCATCGCTGCACTCAGGGAGGGGGAGCTGCTGCACCATACATCTGATCTTTTCTGCCTGTGACAGGCAGATCGCAGCATCACTCTCACACAGTGTCACAGGCAGAAAAGATCAGACATACGGTGCATCAGCTCCCCCTCCCTCCTCCCCGTTCTGTGTGTAAGTGATGCCATGATCTGCCTGTCTCAGGCAGAAAAGATCAGATGTACGGTGCAGCAGCTCCCCCTCCCTCCTCCCCCTTCTGAAGGGACATGTGGACCAGACGAGACGAGACGAGCACACGGAACTTTGAAAATCAAAACTTCAGTGTGTGAACCCATTGTGCCCCCCTCCCCTTATCTCCCCTTCAGTGCGTGCCTGGTGGCTCCCTGGTGCCTACTGGGATATTTTTATATTATTATTTATATACAGTATAAGTATCAGAATATTTTATTTATTTATTTATTATTTTTTAAAATTTATTTAGGTATTTATTTATTTGGGGGGGGGGGCATGCGCCATTCCCCTACTTTGCCAGGGGGCGCTGGACCCACAGATTCACCCGTGTGTGTGTGTGTGTGTGTATGTATATGCTGCATTTTTAAGGAACCTGGGACATACTACGTATTCACCCTAGATATTCAAATAACCTCCCTGGTCTGCAATCTTAATTCTATCCTATAAATATATAACATGATATAAAATAAAATAATTTTATATAATATGTCTCTAGTCATGAGTTCATTTTAATGCAATAACATTACATAGCAGATGGCAGTAATACTCAAACAAGTACTTGACCTTAAAACTATTTTGTGGTTGATATTAAGGTTTTTAAAGATACCCATTCATATATGCATAGCTTATTCCTGATTTCCATTGGTCCTAGCCCACAAATCTTCTGTAACCTAATTCTTCAGCCTGATCACTCATTTTGGGCCGTATGCAGAGCTCCGGGCGCAGAGCTCTGCATATGTACCTTCATTCTTAGACCTTGGTTGAACTTCTGTCAACTTCCTTTGGTGGTACATATACACCTCTTTGGTGGTACAGGGCAAACCCCTTTGGTGGTACATATAAACCCCTTTGGTGGTACAAGGCACACCTCTTTGGTGGTACAGGGCACACTCCTTTGGTGGTACATATACACCCCTTTGGTGGCACAAGGCACACATCTTTGGTGGTACAGGGCACGCCTCTTTAGTGGTACAGGACACACTCCTTTGGTGACAGGTGTACCACTAGTTGAGAACTCTAGCTATTGTTATTACAGTAGAATCTTTTAATAACCTTTCCCTCCAACCATTTGGTAATCTGATATTGCACAAGAAATCTCAGATGGGAGGACGTTCCAGTTGAGGGATGTTCTAGTTGAAGCTCTGTTATTAACATCTTCCCAAAGGAGATCTAAACTCTGAATACTACAAACATTAAGACACATGCTGAGCTGGGACTGTGGGAATATTATATGTTATTGATGTTATTGCTGTCAGATGCAGTAAAACTGGGATGCTTGGGGAGGGAGATACAATTTTACTTTCAGCTAACATTGCGATACATAGGACCAGATTCAGAGTTTGAAAATAAGAGGAAAGTTTAGAATTGTATAAAATTGTATCACCCTTCATCATTCCCTTCAAGATGTGCGGAAGAAATATTACAAGTCAGAAACTATGGCCTACCTACATTAGTAGGTTACATAACCTTATGCCTATCCTATGATCCTATCTTATGATTCTAATGCAGTCAGATCCCAGAATTACAGTTACACAGATATGTATGAGTGCTGAGCATTTTTTTAAGCTGTCAACCAAATATGGGACCAGAACACTTTTTTACCAGATTGCAAACAAATTATACATCGCGATCACCTCTCTGGTGCAAAAAGAAATGTAAATCAAACCACTAAAAAGCGCTATGTCCTGCAGCACACCACTAAACACTGAAAAGAGGCCCAACTCTAAGAAATAGTCAATGAAAGAAAAAGTGTCAGTATTGGCGCTGGACAGCTAAGGAGGATGGGGTCAGATAATTAGGGGGAGGGGTAAGAGTAACTAATATTAAAAGGGTAAGAATTAGCGCTGGACAGCTAAGGAGGATGGGGTCAAATATAAGGGGGAGGGGTATGGACAACCTAATCAATCTTACAACATGAACTTAACCTTGTATGATGTTATGCCATTAATTCTGTACAATTTCCCTTAATATATTCACATCATCCCTAGTCCTTATGAGACACAGTTTTAATACATTCATATATGGTGTGTGATGTATGTATAATATATGGTGTGTGATCACCACACACCATTCCTTAGCTCCGTTTTTTCCCCTTAATATACTCACGTCCAGGGCCAGATTAAGGTCCACATGGGCCTGGGGCTGAAAATTATCAAGTGCCTATTGAAGTGGGCATGACCATTGACGCGTGAGTGTCGCCATTTTTTTGGGTGTTTTAATCGCTCTGGCTAATTTTTGCAGAAGAGACATACAAATCTATGGATTTACTAAGGGGAGATTTAGTAAATCGCTAGAGATTTGAGGCAACTCTCCCGAGTTAATTCGGATGGGTGTGAGTGTCGATTTCATAGAAATCGGCACTCACTTTGGTTTTGTAAACCCCCATCCGTTGTCTAAAATGATTCCAAATGTGTTTAAACTTCTAAAAATGCCCTCCGTCACTAATGTAAATATTAGATGTCCCCTGCTCTCCGTCAGTAATGTAAATCGTAGCTGTGACCTCCGTCACTAATGTAAATATTAGATGTCCCCTCAATAAATATAAGAAAACAATTGTTGTTCTTAGTTAATGTCTAAATATATTGCCTGTATAATAGATGTAAACTAATTAAATATCCAACCACATAAATGACATTTTACACATTTAAACATTCAAAGTTTCAAGATTTAATGCTGATACTCACTGTTCTGTAGACATCTCTGTTGACAGGCGACGATCAGCTGGACTTTGGCTCTGCATCTTCTGCATGTTGCTGGGGCTGGCGACGACGTATTTCTCTTTCATGGTCCCTCCGGCGAAT
>WWET01000146.1:470384-488058 GCA_011038615.1 Limnodynastes dumerilii | reverse complement strand
AATGTAAATCAAACCATTAAAAAGCGCTATGTCCTGCAGCACACCACTAAACACTGAAAAGAGGCCCAACTCTAACAAATAGTCAATGAAAGAAAAAGTGTCAGTATTGGCGCTGGACAGCTAAGGAGGATGGGGTCAGATAATTAAGGGGAGGGGTATGGATAACCTGATAATTCTAGGGGAACAATTAATGGTAAAGGAGGAACAAATAATATAAAGATATATAACAATTGTACAATGAAAAAAAATCCCACAATAGGTGTCAACAATAGGAACAATAGGAACAATTAATGGTAAGTGAGTCCCACAGCGGGGATCGTCCAAAGGGTATATTAAAAGTACTTTAGGGCTCCCCGCCCGAAAAGCGTAGTGAATCCAGGCAGCAATCCTTCTCCTGTCTCCTCCTGCTCCTGCTGACGATCGTTACCGTGGACATCGCCGACGCCTCCCGGGAATCAGACGTCGCCTCCGGACCCTTATCAGCAGCCGCGTGGACTTGTCAGAGGGAAGTGGACACTTTTATTTATTTGATTTGATTTGTTTAATTTGATTCATGCATTAAAGATGTTTTGTTTACTTTTTGTCTCCGTTTAAGGATCTCTGGAAGGATTTCCCTCATAGATTCCTTTAGCTGCGGTCTCCCTAAAGTACTTTTAATATACCCTTTGGACGATCCCTGCTGTGGGACTCATCCTATTTACCTTTGGTTTTTGATTAGCTGATCTCTGTAGGATTGAACTATTTATGTCTCCTTAATTTAAAGTTTATTGACAAATTATTTTATTGGTTATATGACTCTCTGGATCCAAGCTTTATTATTGTGACACCTATTGTGGGATTTTTTTATTCATTGTGCAATTGTTATATAAATTTGTTCCTTCTTTACCATTAATTGTTCCTATTGTTCCTATTGTTGACACCTATTGTGGGATTTTTTTTCATTGTACAATTGTTATATATCTTTATATTATTTGTTCCTCCTTTACCATGGATATTACTTATTCTCCATGGCGTCTTTCTTTATTTCTTTTATTTATTTATGTGTATTTATTTTTTATACCCACAGTTTGCCCTTACACTGCCCTTTTTAAAGATGGCGCATGAGATTCCCCTTAAACAAGAGCATTTTTAATGTTTACTTTATGCCACCACGCCCCCCCGCTTTGTGATTGGTTGGTGGGCGGCCACCCCGCCCTCTTCTGCACAGGGTTTGTGGTTCGGCTCGCGGCACTGTTAGACTGAAGTAGATGCGGGAGCAGGCGGAGGTGAGCTGAGGGGTGTCCGGGACTGTGATCGCTGGACACACGTGTGTAAGTGCGGCTGCATCTGTCTGTCTGCCCGGGGACCCCCTGCTCCAGGCTGAATAACAATCCACTGTTGTTTCGTTCTGCATGTTCTTTATAAGTTGTTTTTTGCAGACTATTTATCAAGCATTGCCTAGCGATCGTTATCGCATGTGTGGATCATGGAATACTAACATTTCCACTGGTCTTCTGTATTAATAGCTGGTGCTATGCATTAAATAAAAATAAAGAAAATAAAAAACAGATACCCACCCCCACTAATAAAATAAATAAAAAAAACTGGTTACACGCTACATACATTATAATGTATTTAAAGAAGTTTATTTATTAAACTATTATTACTATGTGTGCACACTACACACAATATGCCATCAGGTCTGTGATGTTCTTCCTTTAACATTTGTCTTTCTGACATTGTCCCATCATTGATGGTAAAATGAGAATAACAAATAAAATAAAATCATGCACTGCACTTAGTAACAATATAGCATGATGGTAGGAGCGTGCACACTGATCAGATATTGCTGCAACATCTCAATTATTATATTAGTGTCACAATCATGTAGTGTGCAACCAGCGTTTCCCCTCTGCCTCCAGTGTGATCTCCACATATTTCCATGCAGTGGCAGGGGCTGACCCCTCCTGCCATCCACTAATCGTTATGACAGACATTCTCTGTCCGGATGCTTGACTGCTCTCTTTGTGTAATTGCAGCAGCTGCAGAACCTCTTGGTCCCCCAGTGTCAGGAGTTGTGGATGATTTAGTGACAGGTCAGGCTTGGATGGCTTTTAATGGGTTCACTAACTATTTTTTTAAATGTTGAGAGAGTTTATTATGGGGGGGTCTGGTATGGATATTTATAGCTATTATTCGTTGATCATCTTGTCCTGCGGACAGATTCTGTTTATGTCGTTATTGCAATGTCCATGTATGTGCGTATATATATATGTGTGTGTGTGTGTGTGTGTGTGTGTGTATATATATATATATATCTATATATATCTATATATATAAATATAGATATATAAAATTACAATTTCTCTTTTTCTTTCTGTCTCATAGGGACACTGTTGAGTATTCTTTACTTACCAGCTCAATTCATGGCAGCGTCATGCCATCGATGTCTTCTACTATGATAGCGCTATGATGTCATCTTCCTGGAACTTGACTGGGATGTGGCATCGACTGGTAAATATTCAAATCACTATAAACCATATTCATTAATGTCAGCGTTAGGCTGTGTCTGCGGACCAGCTTTTTCATTATCTGCAACACTAAGGTCGGTAGAATTATACTGTCAACCTTTGTGTGGTCTGGAACACAACGCTGTCGAGATTCATACGTCGTCATCCTAATGGGCCGGATTCTGATTGTAGAATAATGCTTTTTAGGTGCACAGTTATAAGAGCAATGCTACCATGCATGCGTAGTAACTCTTTTGCGCTATCTATGTACCATTTCGTTCCATAGATTGCGTACGTGCGGTCTTTATAGACACGTCCGCAATCTACATAACAAAATGGTAGGTAGAAAATACTATATAGGTCTATTTTCACAGCAAATACTTGCAAATACAAACAGCATTGTTTTAACTCTGTTTATTGCACACTGCCCTTTTACAATAGCAAAGCCCTCTGTGATTAAAGGCCACGTCTTTTTCCACAGCCAGCAACAAGCCACTTGGTCAGAGATAAAGCCCGACAGCTGACTTAAAATATTAGCCCTAAGGCACATGAAAGTTATTTGCCGAATTAAGTTTTGTGGGGGCCCCTGCGCAGGGCCGTTTCTAGGGGCGGGCGAGCCGTGCGATCGCACGGGGCGTGCCCCTAGCTGATTTATAGCGGGAGCGCAGAGGCGGGCTGGGCAGGGTGGCATGTGCCCCACGGGCAGCACTGCCATTTTGTGTTTTAGGGCCGCCTGGTGGTCTAGTGCTGTCCAGCTAGTGGTGACTGCTCAGCTGCAGCGCAGAGGCTGTGTCCTGGTGAATGGCTGCCTACCAGAGGCAGCCATTCAGTGGGATACAGACTCTGCACTGCAGCCAAGAAAAGAAATCTAAGCTGCAGCAGGACCTGTGATGCCCATGTGACCAGTCTGCAGATCGAGGGTGGAGTCAGAGCTTCCTGTGATGTGACCAGTCTGCAGATCGAGGGTGGAGTCAGAGCTTCCTGTGATGTGACCAGTCTGCAGATCGAGGGTGGAGTCAGAGCTTCCTGTGTTGTGACCAGTCTAGAGATCGGGGGTGGAGTCAGAGCTTCCTGTGATGCGACCATGTGACCAGTCTAGAGATCGGGGGTGGAGCCAGAGCTTTCTGCGGTTCACTTCCTGGTGAACTGACTCCCTGCTACTGCTGTACAGTACATCAGGTACAGGTGTTTGTGTGAGATCAGGTATTGTGTGTGTGTGTGTTAGAGAGAGGCTTTATTTTATTTCTTACAACTTTTGGGGGGACCTTTTCTGTTATCTTCCCCCCATAATGATATTATGTGCCCCATATTATTCTTCTTCTTCCTATATTATAAATATATTATTATTATGGGCAGATAATATATAATGTAGGGCAGATAATATAAGGGGGCACAGGAGGTGGTTATTATATTTAAGGGGGCACATAAGGAGGCTGATCCATATAAGGGGCACAAAAAGAGGCTGTACACATATATGGGGCACAAACGGAGGCTGCGCACACAGCAACTGGCAGAAGTAGATTACTGGGCACATACACAACATACCTTTTATAAATTAATTTATTTAATAAATTTTTTTCCTCCCTGGGCTCTGCTAGGTCTAGAAACGGCACTGCCTCTGCGCACATTGGGCTGGATCCAGACTTAAGTAAATGCGTGAAATGAGTTACTCCTGGGCTAAACCATGTTGATTGCAGGAGGAGTCAGGGTAATTGTATTCTTTGCATGCAGGGATATATATTTGAATTGCTTACTGCACACAGATACTGACCAGCTTTACTATCACACTGGTATTTAGATTTGGGATAGGAAACATCACCTCTCAACTCTAATACTGTTTACAACAGATGAAATGTGACTCCTCTGCAATCAACATGGTTTAGCCCAGGAGTAATTTCAAGCACTTAAGTCTGGATCCAGCCCATTATGTCTAATTTTGTTAATAACGTCAAACCACAATGTGTAATGAAAGAAAGAGTTACATCATAGGAGCATTATACACAAGTGTTACAAGCTATAACACACTTAAAAGAATCTGAGACAACAAGATCTCAAATTATTGAAGTACTTGCTAGAGTCCAGATGAATATATATTTTTTAATATATATGAAAAATAAATAAAGGGAAAAAGAGAAGCGCTACACCGGACACCCTAAAACAACAAATGTGTGTTATTAAGAAATAATAAACAAATAATTTCAACCAATAAATGTATAATAAATAACCTACTAATTTAATAAAGTAATTGAAATTAAGAACTGGATCAGGATCATGGAAGGGGAGGTTATGGCTAAGGATTAATGTAAGGGTTGCGGTTAGATTTATACCGGATGCAGTCCCGCTGCGATGGGCTGCTTTTAGAAAAAGAGACAGCCGAAAGTTCCTTGTCAGCTGTCTCTATTTCGAATAGGCAGCCATTTTAGAATTTTTTTTTTTATGAACAAACGGGTGAGTGTGCCGATCGGCCTACTCACCCATTCATTTTCGCGGGACCTGCCGCTGACAGCTCTGGAGAGGTGAGTAACCTCTCCGGGGACTTTTAGTGTTGGGGGATTTGGGTTAGAGCCATAGAAGGGGACGGATAGGGTAATGGAAGGGGAGGGTTAGGGTTACAATTAGGGAAACAGTTGGGGTATTTTTTCGTCTTGCCTATCAGAGCACTGTGTTCGGTGCTCCGGGGATTGATTGCTATGTCTTATCAAAGCATAAGCAATCGATACCCCAGCCAGTTCGTAACTGGCTGGGAGAGAACGGCCCTATCGAAATAGCAACGGGGACCCACACTCGATTTATACTTACCCTTTGGAGCTCCCTCTTCGGTGCTCGGGGATCAATTGCTTTGGGAGAGCCACACTCCTCAGACATATGGAATGACTGCATGAATTGTATTCTCATTAACTGCTTGTGTTTATGCCTGAGGGAGGAACACAGACCAAGGAAGTATTACCAAAAACCATTTATCTTCCTCCACATCGGCTATGTCTGAAATGACACTGGTGAAGGGAAACAGGGACGTAGTGAGCTTCATAAAATGTACAATATGAACCATTAGAACGTTAATAACCTCAGATAATGACATTATGATAAAAACAGCCAACAGACCCTCAACGACCATGAAGTCTACTAATATGAGCCATAGAAACGTCAAAGCTATTCATGTTTGTGTGATTGATGTGTTTCTAGATACTAATTTGTAATGTACTAATGCATGTTTTATTCAGTTATCGTCTATTGATGATAACTAATAATTGAATGAGTGATCAAAAAGGGCTTTATGAACCCTACATGGACTTCTATTAACATGTCTGTTCTTAAATGAACTAGACGTCCTCGCAATAAAGAGAGGTTTTACTTGTTATCGGACTCTGCGTCGAGAAACTTTATTTTTCATTATCAGTTGGTGTTTGCCACCTGGTCGGGCAAAGCTCTGCAGGATAGGGATAGGGAATACTACTGTGTGGCGGCAGAGGTAAACATTTATTACCTTTCCTTTTGTCTTAATGTGGAATAGTAGTATAGTAAGTTCTGGTCCTTCAGAGCAAGCTCAATAAAGGATTTCAGTTACACTAAGAAAATCTTAATGCCAAAAATGGGACAACCCGAAAGTTCCCTTTTGGATGTCCCATTTCGAAACTTATCCTTTTCTACTTTTTTTAGATAAACGGGTGAGTATGCCGTTTGGCATTCTTCACCCATTCACTTTCGCAATGCAAAATATACCAGGGACAGGTGACTAAACTATCTGTGCGGGAGAGGGAGGGTTAGGGTCAGGCTGTGGGAGATGAAGGGTTAGGGTCAGGCTGCAATTAAGAGAGGGTTAGGGTCAGGCTGCCAGGAAGGGAGGGTTAGGGTTAGAATTAGGAGGGAATGGAGTGGGTGACTGTTTTTTTTTTTTACTACTTTTCGTACCACAGAGCTTTTGGTGTTCCGTGGATCAATTACTATGCCTCATCAAGGCATGGCCATCAAAATCCCAGCCAGTTCGCAACTGGCTGGGCGGAATCCGATTTTTCACAAATTAGATTCAATCACACAAATCTGATTGTTTTCTTTCAAAAATTTTTGTGTGAATAACTTTGATTTTATGGCTTTACAGGAAGAAGACGCCATTGATTGGGATTATTGTAATTATATAATAAACAGACTATTGATTGTACCAGAATGCATCATTGGAAATATTAGATGTTATTTTTTTAGAGATATTTAAAGTTATTTGTATTGGAAGGTTACTTTTCTGATCGTGCCTGTGGCAGCACTGACATAATGGGATAACTCCCTTCCTCCTTGGAGCTCCACAGGAAAAAATATAAAAGACACCTGACCTATATAAGACCATGCCATCCAGTAGTTTGTGTCTTATTTTTTTCCTGTTTGGAGCTCAGAGCAGGAGAGGAGTTTCAAGGGCTTACCTGGGCACTGTGTGTCCGTTTCCCAGCCGTCCGTAAGCTTTCCCTGCCGGTGCCTGTAGGTGATCCAGGTGGGGGAAGGAGATCTGACCAGCCTCGCCGCACGCTCCCTTCCCCTTCAGGGACCGCCGATGCTATGCACGCCCCGACCTGTTTGAGGACGGGAAACATGTCATTAGGCACCCAGAGGAAGAGGCCATTACCGTTTTGGTGTAGCCCAGGTTAATCCTACAGAAAATGGGCTGCAGTAATGTCACGTAAGGGGGGCCAGAAGCGCCAAAGAGGAAGTGGAGCATAAAAACCTCAACATGCATCCACTTCACCGGCAGCTGTGCTCAGATTCCTGTTTTTCATTTGGTCTGCAACTGCATTTGCAAATGCCCAAATTTTTTCTTCTTTTTTTTTTGTACGTTCTTAGGTTATCTTTTGTTTATTATTTTCGTAGATCTGAGTCAAGTAAAGTTTCTTTGGATCGGCCAAAGAGTAAGAAAGCGGTCCCAAGATGTGTATTTTGTGACGTTTTGTTCTCAGAAGTTGTTCAAAGTTCAGCGTGCTCAAGCTTCATGTCTAAGGAACAACATTCGCAAACATCTCAAATGACGGGTTTAGTACAACAGCTTAAAATTGCACTTTCGGATTCCTTTGTGACTAAGGACAATTTAAAAAAAGTTTTCACTTAAAAGGTGCAGAGTTCTGGTTAGTGAAGACTTGGAAGAATCTGGTATTGAAATGCTGAAGGGTCTGTCGGGGAAGTCCGTGTCCTCAGATGAGAGTTCAGTTAGGTGGAGTCACCAATTTTAGCCCCGACCTTGTAAATAATTTGTTAAAACTGGTGCATAAATCTCTTCATATCCAGGAGTCTAAACAAGACCTTTAACTTCAGGACATGTTGTTTTCTGAAACTTAAAGAAACAAATTAAGTTTCTCAGGTCCTTAGGGTTTTAGGAACTTATTCAGACTTCTGTTTTCAAATGCGACCACAAATATTCACACGCGCATAGCAAGGAACACCCACCAGAACCCCAGTCACTCCCCTTGCTAATACATGCTCACGTAGACTTACACCCCCATAGACCACCTCTATCTTTTCGTGTGCTGTCCCGTACGTCTGTGTCCTCCGTACGTGCGTATCATGATAATCGCGCCCACTTTTCTTCATTTAAATGCTTTGCTCCGCTCATTTGCACTTAAAATCTCCCGCGTGTATATTTGCGTTGCGTATCCGGACGTATGTACACACGTGCCTATCATTCGTCCGTCTGTAAGGCACTTCCGTGCGAAAAGTCTACATCAACTACGTACAAAAAGTGACCACGCATGCGCAGTTGAAACGTATCTAAAAATACGCACAGGAGTCGCCGTGAAAACGGAAAACTGAATTTGGTCCTTAGTTTCAGAGGAATGGAAACAACCGGACAAGAAGGCTACCCCTTCTAAGCTAGCGAGAATGTATCTCTCCCCTCAGGACAGTATGGTGTGGTGAGTTAGAGACCAACCTCTTAGAAAGCATTAAAAGAAGTGAGTTTTTATGCAAAGCCTCCCTGGATTCCTTAGAACTAGCTGTTAGGGTGACCTCTAATGTGGTGGTAGCTAGACGGATGCTTTGGCTTAGTCCTTGGCTTGCTGATACCCAGTCTAAGAATAAACTTTTGTCCCTTCATTATTCTGGCAATTATTTGTTTGGCAGTAAGATAGATGAAATAATCTCTAAATCCTCGGGGGGTAAATCTAATTGGCTGCTGCAGGAAAAACCGGCTAAGGCAGTTTTTAGGGAAACAGTCTAGATCCGGTCTACAGGTTTTAAGGAAGCTCACTCTTATGGGCCTGGGAGACGCTATCTGAGAGGGAGCCAGGGTACCTCAAGACAGTTTTTTTGAGGCCAAAGGAGTAAGGAAGGAGCTTCTTCATTTAACAAGTTTCTGGATGCCTCCCTCATTCCCGTGGGGAGGGAGGCTCTTGGGGTTTCAGGAAGAGCGAGGAGAGACAGTTTCAGACAGTTGGGTCCCGGAGATTATAAGCAAGGGGTTACAGTCTAGAATTTATGGGCCTGATCCAGACCTACGCATGAGAGTGGAGCATATTACCGCTCCAGCGTAAAAACTTTCACTCCCACGACACTCCTCTTACCTTCCTTTCAGTACGCCCGCCGAACCCTACCCTAACTTTTCCATGTGTTCATACGTATTTTCGTAGCAACGCGCTGTTTGTAGCGGCCTAAGCACGCCCATACTGTACAATTTAAATGGCTCCCCCCGCCTACATTCCTTAACTCCAGCGTCTGTACTAACTTCGTACTATAAACACGCCCCGTCGTCGGAATATACGCAAACAATACGGACGCCCGAATCTCCGCTACAGAAAGGTCTTTGGTACGACCGGAAGTTGTCACTATGCACATGCGCAGTGCGTCTTTTATGGCGATTTTACGCTTACGATCATCGTTAGATCGCCTGTGAGCGTAGGTCTGGATAAGGCCCTATGTCTCACAGAATTTTTCAGAACCTTGAGAGTTCCAAAACTAACGGCTCTTATTTAGCTCTCAAGAACAGTCTGTTGTCTCTGATTCAACAGCATGTAGTAGTAGTAGAAGTCTTGGTTTCTCAGAGGTACAAAGGATTTTATTTGAGAATCTTTGTAGTGAAAAAATCATCAGGGGGGTTCAGGACCATCCAGGACCTCAGACAGCTCAATCTCCATCTGATAGTCAGAAGATTCAAGATGGAATCTCTAAAATCCATCTTGTCTGTCCTTCAACAAAACATGTTCCTTACCTCGATAGATCTCAGGAACGCCTATGAATACTAATTTGGCCCTATTTGGACGACATTTTAGTTGCAGTCAGTTCAGAAGCTCAGTCAAAACTTCAAACGGCAAAGGTAATGAATTATCTGGAAGGCCATGGATGGATTATAAACAGAAAGAAAAGCCATCTTGTTCCTTCTCAAAAAATAAAATATTTAGGAGTGATTATCAACACTGTTATCAGTTGCTCTATCAGCAGAAAGAAGGATCAAGCTGATATCAGAGATCAAAAACTTTATAAAGCAGGTGTGCAGTGCTTCACAGAACTGCATGGAACTTTTAGGTCTAATGGTAGCAACTGTGGAAGTCATTCCATGGTCTCGCCTGCATATGAGGCCTCTACAGTCTTGCTTTTTGAGTCAATGGAACAAGAACTCAAATTGTCTAACTCAACCAATTTGTATTCCTTTCAGAGTAAAAACAGATGTAGGGTGGTGGCTGGATCAAGAAAGATTAAAAATAGGGCGATCATGATAGCTGGACGTTCCCGTCATTATTACCACAGATGCCGGTATGACTGGATGGGGCGCAACATGTGACAAAGATTTTGTACAAGGGGAATGGTCAGAGCAAATGAGAAATGCACGTTCCAATCTAAGAGAATTCAGGGCCATAAGGCTGGCATGTCGACATTTCCTAACAAAAATATTGGGAAAAATGTTTCTAATACAGACAGACAACAGAGCCTCGGTATCCTATATAAACCGCCAAGGGGGAACAAAAGCGTCCCTCTCTCAAGAGAAGTGCGAGTGGCCTGCTGCTCGCATCGGCGACTTCAGCCACGGTCAGGTTGTGGCCAGCCCTCCCGCCTTGTGTGGCACGCTTTTGTGTTTGTCATCTCACACTCTCCAGTCCTGCCGGGTGAGTGTTTCCATCTACTCTCCTCTGGTGCATGCACGCTGTAGTTGTCATCTTGCAACATGCTGGAGTCCGCCTGTTATACTCCTTCTGTTTACGCTTGCCATCCGTTGTTTACCATCTCACCTGTGTGTGCTTCTCACCTTCCTGCATCTCCCACTGTGCTTTACATCTCTCAGTGTGGTGAGTGTCTTGATTACCGCTGTGCATACCATCTCTCAGTGAGTGTTGGTTTACCACTGTGTACTCCATCTCATAGTGTGTGTTGCTGATTGCTTCTTCACCACTGTGTTTCCCATGTCTCAGTGTGTATTGTGAGTAGAGTCAGCCCATCAGACTCTAATCACCTGTTTCTCTGTTTTTATCTGTTTACTTACGTGGCTATGTCCAATTCTGTGACATGTGGTATCTCCAGGTACTGCAGCTATCTAGGGCATCTTGCTGGTTACCTCCTCCTGGGTATCCTGTAACCTTCAGTCATTTCCAGGCTTCTCCCTGTCTACCTATTTCTGTGTCTACTGGTTTTCTGTTGTTATTACACATCAGTGTTCTGCTATAAGGTTCTGCCTGTGTATTGTACCTCTGTGAAATGAGATTGGACATGGGAAAACCCATTCTCTTTTCATTAGACCCGAGACCAGGACCTCAGTACCTTTCACATCACCACCTAAAACCTGGGCTTTTAGTGGTAATGTGAAAGGGATATAAGTGACCAAGTCTGAGACACCGGCCCGGATTCTGAGTTCCATACGTCACCGGACTTCCGAAATATCTTTGCGGATGTTATTTTCTGGCAGTTGTTAAACCACAGGGTCTGACAGGGTGGTCGTACCAGGGCAGAGGAAATCTACTAGTGAATGGGAATTCATATGCCAGGTTGTGGGGCAAACCTCAGTCATAGTAATCCTAAATTCTGGATCTGCTTACTAACTCCACTAACCGGCCGATGTATATATGGGGTGCTAACTGTAATTCACGCGGTGGATTGCAGCGCAGGAGGTGCATTGCGTAACATCTAGCATACGCATTGCCGGAAAGTAACCTCTGCAATTGGCTTGCGCATGTCATGTGTCGTTCGCAATTCTGGATTCGGCCCATTTGCAGGTTGGGTTGAGACTTGAAAAACAGATTGCGGAACTCAGATATATTAACTCCCACCAATATATGAGTCTGGATTAAGGCTTGGCCAGCAGCCACAATAATGGCTAAGAAAATTTTACAGGAATTAGCCGTCTGTTATGTTTTACCCCAAATTGTTTGTTCTGACCAAGGGACACGTTTTACGGGAAAATCTTTCAGTGAGATGTGTGACATGATGGGTATAAAAGAACAGATGCACGCACCATATCAACCCTCGACAAGGTTGAAAGATGTAACCAGACCATAAAAGAGGAACTACAGAAGTGTATGAATAACGTGCTTACTTTGGCCTGAAGCTCTGCATTTGCTCTTGTATTCAATACAGACAATGCCAAAAGGACTATTGAAATTTTGTTTCTTAGACTACCAAATCTAATGCTGGCTCTTGCTCCTGACCTCTCCATGGTACAAGATGTTCCATTCAGGTACCTGATCACTATGAGCAGGCAGATTAAGCAAATACATGAGGTTTAATCTGCGCTATAACCCAGTAGCCTGTCACAAGCCAACACCTGACGGCTTTACGATGATTAAAAACAGTTTGCGTTTCATTAAACCTCAGATGATCAATGGTCCCACTGCTAAGTGAGCCACCGATCCCTTAGCTACTGGGCTAATTACAGCGCCCTCTTGTGCTCACCACCTAAATCGTAAAGAAGTACTCTTCTTAACCCATGAAGTTGAAAGTATTGCTGTTACTTGTTTGTTCCCTCAGTCTTGTGAAAAGGGAGGAATTTGATTTTGAGTGTCCATAAAGCTATTGCAAACACTAACAATGAGACTGACTGTTGGGTCTGCACCCCTTTGCCAATGGATTCTGAGACTGGTATACCTTTTAGTTGCCATTTATGTTTCTTGGGATGTGGCGCTTGGGTATGACTGGCAGGAATGGGCGAAGAATCAGCCTGACCTTGTTAGCCCAGACAAAGATTGACCACCACTAAAGGCAGCGAATAGTGTAAAGCAGGAATGTCTAACCTGTGGCCCAACAGATTTTGGGAAACTACGAGTTCCAGCATGATTTGTCAGGTTATCGACTCTGCCTATGCAGTTAAAGCATGCTGGGAGTCATAGTTTCACCACACCTGTTGGGCCACAGGCCTGGTGTAGAGGTTTCAGCTATTTGTACCCAACGAGTTGTTGTGGAACCCAAAGGACAACTATTAGGGGATTCAGATTGTCCCAAGGAATTTTGCTTTTAAATGCTCAGGATAGGAGTAAAATGTCCAAAGGGATTATCTTGGGAGAGTCAGGATGAAACGCGTCAGTGGGACGTTATACTCACTCACGTGCAGTTGGAGTTGGAGCAAAGAACAGAGTAGTTCGGCGTTCTTTGGCCCATGGGTTCTTTGCATAACGGGTGGCCTCTGCGTTGTCTAACATCAATCAGCCCACGGAGGAGTAACACTCTTACCCTGGACCAGCTGGCTACAATTTTCACTTGAGACAGTGAGTACCTTATACATTGAGGCAGCGGACTTCAGCCGCAGTTACTGTTGCACAGCACAGCGCACTTTATTAGGAGGAGATCATAGCATAGCCCCGTACATCGGGCAATCGCTCCTATACGGAAATTGATTTACAAAGGACACTGTGCCTATTCACGGACATCACCCCTGCAGTTTGTGGCATAATATTTACGCCACATAGTGTGATCTTTTAGCCACTATTAGTGCATTATCATCAGGTGACAGCTGTCAATTGCTGGATTGGATACTCTTCATATTATACTGCATTTGCCAGGGCTAGTGCATCAGTGCAATTTTCTCTGCTGCTTGGATTTATTCATCTGCCCCTATTTTAAGTGGTTCTTGCCCCCTACCTTGCACATTTCTAATGTATTGTATTTATGTTTAGTTCTATGGTTGTTGTTTTAGCTTTATTAAAGTTATATCTTATATACCTCTGCTCGGTATCGTTTGCTTGTTTCAAAACTGGTGAATACAAACTCTAACTATATTTTTATAGTCTGGATTACCCAATTTCACTGTTTTATTTTAGCGCTGTGGTATTTTTTGTCTTTCATTTGATTTAAATTGTACAACTCTGACTGTGTCCTTTGTTAAGGATCCCAAAATCTCTCCAGGGTTGCCGCCACAATATTGATGATAGATCGGTGTCCTATAGGAAAAGGAGAAATGTAGTATACAAAATACATGGGAGCAGGTTGGAGTGGACATTGTGTCAGAGGAACAAGGAAGAATACACTCAGTATATGGAAAAATAGTTAATGAAACAAACTCTGCATTAAGGGAAATAAATGAAGAAATAATATGGAAAATAACTTTGCAGACCAGACTTGCCATAGATCAGGTGTTCACCTCTGTATGAGGGATATGTACATGATGGCCAAGATTGACCACAAGGATACCGTAAAAGGGATATATAAATATGATGGACCAGTTGCAGGATAAGGTCGGGAACATAGAAAGAGAGGCTTGGAATTAATTATGGTTCCTAAATGAACTTTATTGATGCAGTCCGCCACCTTAGGAGGAATATGATATATCTTCTAGTTAATCGTGCACCAAAATTTTTGACTGCCATGTTCTGGTCTAACTCCATCCACTACTACATGTCGTGCCCCAGTTCATGTCCCCATGAATAAGATACAGAATAGGCCACTACCTCTGTATGCTGCTTGCCCTGCATCTGAAGAAGGGTCCTACATGAGCATCCAATATAAATGTACAACGGAACAGGTGCTGCACTAGAGGGATCTGACATTCTCATAATTAGACCTTAAAAAGTAACAAATGCCCAATAAAATTAACAAATTTATGGTAACATAATAAAACACAAATATTTGTTGTAAAATAAATATAGATCAGTGGATAGAATATAGGACCTTCTATGCAAATGAGGTTGTAATAAATAAAAAGAGAGTTAAATGAAAGTCATATTGTATCCAATTGTTATTCACAGCTGAAATCCCCCAGGAGGATCTTTGAATAATAATTTTGTTTGAATAATATTCAAACCGTTATCGCTAAATGCAATTCCTTACGCGTTTCATGGCTCACGGCCACTTTATCACAGGCCTTTGAAGTGGCTGTGAACCATGAAACGTGTAAGGAATTGCATATAGCGATCGTAGAGGCCTTTGATGAAATGGCCGTGAGCCATGAAACGCTTATGGAATTGCATTTAGCGATCATAAAGGCCGCTGATGAAGTGGCCATGAGCCATGAAACTCGTAAGGAATTGCATATAGTAATCGTAGAGGCCTCTGATGATCATAGAGGCCTTTGATGAAATGGCCGTGAGCCATGAAACGCGTAAGGAATTGCATATAGCGATCATAGAGGCCTTTGATGAAATGGCCGTGAGCCAGGAAACGCGTAAGGAATTGCATATAGCGATCATAAAGGCCGCTGATGAAGTTGCCGTGAGCCATGAAATGTGTAAGGAATTGCATATAGCGATCGTAGAGGCCTCTGATGAAGTGGCTGTGAGCCATGAAGCACGTAAGGAATTGCATATAGCGATTGTGGTTTGAATTCATTGGACCTTTTTGTTTAAATTGCAATACTCCCTGCACCGCGAGCCAACCATTAACTCCACAAGCAATCTGAGCCACACCGATACCTTGCCTCTCACTTTTCTCATCTGCACACCTCCTGAATTGCAAGTACCTCCGGCGTGCTGAAGTAACGGAGGATGCCCGAAGCTTAACGCTGAGGACTCAACCTTCAGAGCATTTGCTGGCCAGCGTGGATGTGTGCTCGCCAGTCATAAGAGGCATCTTTACATCCTGATTTCATGTGGTTCATGGCATTTTTACTTGCATGCAAGTAGGGACTGACACTCTGTTGTTTGGCTATTATAACCTTGGTACACTGGAGTGCATATTCATATATATTATCATTATTATTCGGAAACTTATGTTTATTTGCTTCAGCTTTTTTATTTCAACATCTTGTTTCTCCCAACCATCTGGATTCACAAATATTATTCAAAGATCCTACTGGGAGATTTCAGCTGTGCATAACATTTCCATAAAATATGACTTTCATTTAACTATCTTTTTTATTTATTACAACCTCATTTGAATAGAAAGTCCTATATTCCATGCACTGATCTATATTTATTTTACCACAAATATTTGTTTTATTATGTTACCGTAAATTTGTTTAATTTTATTAGGCATTTGTTACTTTTTAAGGTCTAATTATGAGAATGTCAGATTCATCTAGTGCAGCACTTGTTCCGTTGTACATTTATGTTTTATAGGGTTGGCCCCCTTGGTGCAGCAGCTAATGGTAGACCTCTGTTAGTCTTTTATTATTATTATTATTTTTATATTTGAATTTGTCAAGCCATATTTTTTTCTGGCGCCTCTTTGGGATTTATTTGTTTGTTTTTCTTTACCTAGCGAGCTTTGAATAGAAAGAGACCCAGACAAGTATTAAACTCGTGTGGTAAATAACTGATTTATGGAGGTGGTTATGACAAGTACGTAAAGAAACCCTTCTTTATTGCAAAATACATAGGGCTGGATCCAGACTTAAGTAAGTGCTTGAAATTAGTTACTCCTGGGCTAAACCATGTTGATTGCAGGGGAGTCAAGTTAATTGTATTCTTTGCATGCAGGGATATATCTTTGAATTGCTTACTGCACACAGATACTGACCAGCTTTACTATCACACTGTTATTTAGACTTGGGATAGGAAACATCACCTCTCAACTCCAATACTGTTTGCAACAGATGAAATATGATTCCCCTGCAATCAGCATGGTTTATCCCAGGAGTAACTAATTTCAAACACTTAAGTCTGGATCCAGCCGAATGTACTTGTCTGTCCAGACACTTATTTTTTGTTATCATTAGGAAGAATTTAGGGGCTCCCTGCATTCTTGCAGTGTCTTTTCTGACTTACAAAGCTAACTGACTGCATCTTTTTACTGGTATTTGTTTGTTTTTCTCATCTACTGTTGATGAAATTTAAAAACAACATATAAATTTAATGGTGTAACTGGCAGGAGTCAGTTGATGGTGAAGTTGATGTAGATGTGGCTTTACGATCCTTAAATTGAGATCAAGCTATGTCCTCTTGTATATTTGCAAAGGGTGGGATAAAGAGACCCATGATGCCATGCAGTCAGAAGATCAAAACCTTCAGTATTCCATGCATACAATGATGTCTAGTTCATTTAAGAATAGCCACAATAATACAGCGGAAAGTGTGGAACTAGGCCTAGTGACCTCTTACAGACTAAGGTCCGTAGAGTCAATAAGCTACTATGCATGTATAGTAGCTGAATTTTTAAAACAACGTTGTCACGACCCTGACCTCTCCTGAGGCTTTTGTGACTTATCTGGCGCTCAAGGGGTTAATCACAACAGCCACCTGATCTGTTCTATAATGACTAATGCCCCTTCTCCCACCCCCAAATATGACTTATTACCAATGAACTGCCACCACCAAGGCTATTCACAGGAGTCCTTTGGTTCTCCTTTACCCAAATCAAACACCGTTATGCTTTACCAGAATTATCATCAACCCAGAATGACCTCTTCTGTTACCCGTCAGTAGCGTTTAATAACCGAGCTGGTCTGACACGTGAATCCGTAAGAACACAGAGACATGAACTTATTAATTGATATTTAATATGATAATAATCACAATGCTTAGTTACAGAGAATAACAAAATAGACATACAATATGCAGAACAGTTTCTTATAAAATAAAAGGGGAAAAGAAAGACTTACACCCAACCTTCCCTGCCTGAGATTAGCAGGTTACTGGGGAATATGGAACACTTCCTTCTGTCCAGAAGATCTCATGAAGTGAACACCGTGTATGTATCATACACACTTTTTAAAGACCAAAACCTGCTCCTCTCCAGACAGCCCCCACCTTTGTGACACATGACAGTTTGGGATCTGGAGAGGATCTTCTAGGAAATCAAGCTTTTATGACCCCCCTAATAAACTGATCCATTTACAACAGAGCCCTAACCTGACCACTTTGTTC
>WWET01000146.1:453793-468798 GCA_011038615.1 Limnodynastes dumerilii | reverse complement strand
GCACCAGTATCCACATGATGTGTAACTAGGTGTGTGCGCCCTGGCTTCCCTGTGAAGCTGATTCTGAAGGGCCCTAGTACCCTGAGGACCTGTTCTATCTGCCCTGGGGACAAGTCCTCACTGCGCTGAATATCCTCCAGGGACCCCCCATCCTTTGCTGCAGTGGTTAGGTCTATTAGAGGGTCTGCTTCCTGTTCCTCCTCAGGAAGGCTGCACACAGCCAACACTGAGGCTATTCTGGTATGGTACGGCTTAATCATGTTTACATGATACACCTTATTCTTCTTCCGCCCCCCTTCCCTGGCTACCACATAGTTAACATCATGGACCTTCTGTACAATAGTGAAGGGACCAAGCAGCCTGTCCTGTAGCTTGTTCTGTCGCATGGGAATTAGTACCAGCACCTTCTGACCCACTTCAAAAGTACGCAGACGGGCATTGCGGTCGTACCACTGTTTCTGCTTTGCCTGAGTAGCTTTTAAATTATGCTGCACTATCCCCATGAGAGTCTGCAGTCTCTCCCTGAATTGAACCACATAGCACAGAACAGAGGTATCCGGGGTATCTAGTTTTCCCTCCCACTCATCTCTAAACAAATCTAAGGGCCCTCTCACCCGGCGCCCATAGTTCAAAGGGGTCTAGTTTTCCCTCCCACTCATCTCTAAACAAATCTAAGGGCCCTCTCACCCGGCGCCCATAGAGGAGTTCAAAGGGAGAGAAACCTGTGGATTCTTGGGGGACCTCCCGGTATGCGAATAGGAGATGTGGCAGAAACCGTTCCCAATCCCTTCCCTGGGCCTCCACAAAGGTCCGTAGCATTTGCTTCAGGGTGCCATTGAAACGTTCACAGAGGCCATTGGTCTGGGGGTGGTAGGGACTGGCTATGATGTGCTCCACCTGCATCTTTTTACATAGACTCTGCATTAGATTTGACATAAACTGTGTGCCCTGATCACTTAGCATTTCCTTGGGGAACCCCACCCTGGAAAAAATGGTTATAAGAGCATCTGCCACCTTATCTGCCCTAATGGAGGAGAGGGCCACGGCTTCCGGATATCTGGTGGCATAGTCCACCACAGTTAGGATAAATTGTTTTCCTGTGCTGCTAGGGATGGCCAGAGGCCCCACGATGTCTACTGCTACCCGCTCAAAGGGTTCTGATATAATGGGCAAGGGTACAAGGGGGGCTCTTCCTACATCCCCAGATTTTCCCACTATCTGACAGGCATGATAGGAGCGACAGTATTGACTCACATCCTTTCCCATCTCTGGCCAATAAAAGTTGTGCTTTAAGAGACGCTTAGTTTTCCTTACACCCAAATGCCCAGCCAAAGGAACCTCATGAGCTACCCGTAACAGCTACCCCCGATATTCCTGGGGTGTCAAAGTTATATTCATATAATCAAAGTATTTTTATATTCATAATACTTAAAATTGGATTTATACAATGATATATACAATAATTTTACCATAAAACATATTCATAAATATATTCAATAATACATACCAATTTACAATATACAACTAAGCGAAACTCACCAGCCCTTAATTAAGATTATAAGCTATCAATAAAACAAAGATAAAGACATATTAAAGTTCAAGATACAATTACTAGGTCAAGATGACCTAGTACAGACAGGCACATACAACTTATAAATATCTAGGGGAATAACAGGATAAGGGTCTAATAAAATATATGACGCCAGGCCTCAAAATCTAGACACGTAGGAGGTTGTTTTTGAAATACTGTTATACTACCAGGAAGAGGGAGAATTGCAGATGTTAGCAATATGATGTTGGCAGAAATAAAGTCCATAATGATCTATGTATTTTTAATGTGTATAAGGGTGATCAGATTTGATATAAATATGCCTGTCTTGTATAACGATGTTGTCACATGCTTTCTGACCCTTTGTGATCCACATTGTCTACGATTGCTGAGTAAAGGGCTCGATTCAATAAATTCTTCAATTGGAATTCTTACTGCTCATTGCTACTTATTTAAGTCTATTGGATTATTGTTTGAAGATCACTAGAACTTATTCAAGGGTGCCACAAGCTGTCTCTCACTGACCCTAGCTTCTTGCTGGTCAGTCACTAAGGGTTCCCTGTACAGCCGGCCCCTCTCCCAAAACACTCTAACTTTGTCAGATTCAGTGGGGGACAAGCTGGATTTAGCCCGCAGAGAAGTCCCTAGATTTAACCATTTGCCTGGTAGTTACAGCTACAGATGGGAGGGGTACTACCTCCCCCCCTGTGAGGACCTGTGGACACAATTCAGGAATGCATGCACAGCTATTAACTTACCCAGAATCAACTCCTTTAACGTGACACAGACTGTCCCATCCCTCCCCACCAATCACCCTGACATGACACAACAGCACCATTAGCAATGCTGCTCTCAGCCTCTGCCTCGAGACACGTGCCGTGCAACAAAGCATATTTAGATGGCAACATTAACATAGTCATTAGTCACATATTGCAAACACATTCGACCAAAATAAGTCCCCAGCAAAACATTGATAGGAATATTTTCAGAGACACCCACTTCTCTTATTCCTTTACTACTACCCCAGTCCAGGTATACTCGGGCCATCGGCACTGCCGGATGGATCCCTCCCACCCCTTTAGTCGACACAGTCTTGTTTGGAATAATGTCTATGGACCCCACCAGCTCTGGACGCACCAGGGTAAGGTCAGCACCTGTGTCCCTCAAACCCACCGTTACCTTGTCACCGACTGTGACTGTTTGCAGGTTGTCCATCTGGGTCGTCAGGGCACGGGTGACGCACATTACAGCTGGTCCTGATCGGTTTGGCCGCAGCCCTCCTGCAGATGTCGTAGATTGCATCCTCTCCGGACAGGTAACACTGATGTGCCCTGTCCGGTCGCAAATAAAACAGCGACGGTTATCCCCATTTCCAGGTTTTGGCCCAGAACCCCCAAAAGGTGGTGAAGAAACCGCAGGTATCTGTGCAGGGGTAAAAGTAGGTGCTCCTTCCGGCCTCCCTCCTTTCCAGGCACGCTCTGGCAAAATACTTTTCCTCGGTGGGACTGTACGGGTGACAGTGTACTTGTCCGTCAAGCTAGCTGCTTCCTGGGATGATGTAGGTTCCCGATCCAGAACCCAGTCTTTACATCCACCGGGCAAAGAGTCAGGAACTGCTCATAAATCACTAGATCTTTTAGTTTGTCAAAGTTGTCCACTTCTAACCCCTTAATCCAATGATAAAAGGAAGTAAACAACTGAGCCACCAGTCCTGGCATTGCGTTTTAGCTCCCTGAACTTTCGCATGTGAGCTTCCGGGTTGATATTAAAGTACTGCAATAAGGCCTTTTTAATAGCCTCATAATCATGGTCCAATACAGCGGGTAGGTCTGCAAAGGCATCCAGTGCTTTACCTCTCAGTCCAGGGGTTAAATATTGTGCCCACTGGCTTTGAGGCAGTCCATACTGCCTGCAGGTTTTTTCAAACGCCCGTAGAAGAGAGTCCAGATCCTCATATTTATCCAGAATAGGGAACTGGTCCATACAGGGTTTGCAAACACCAGTCTCCCGGTTGTCTGGCTGATGCTGGAGTTTTGCAAGCTCCAACTGGTGCCTTCTTTTCTGCCTCCTGTTCTTGTCTATCCATGGCTGCTTGTCTTTCTGCGCACTCAAAGGCAGCTTGTCTTTCTTCCTGCTCTTGAAATTGTTGTTTGAGCTGCAGTCTGATGGCAATGTCCGCTGGCCTCAAAGGTTTTAAAGCAGTTTGTAAATAATTGTCCATAGCTGTATCCACAGATGAACTATCAGAGTGCTCAGAAAGTGACAATCCAGGATTTGGCACAATGTCAACTGCTAAATTATTGTCCTCAGCAGGACTCTGCTCGGTGCTTTCAGACTCTGTTAGCAACAGAGCCTCTATCAATTGATCCTTAGTCTTTCCACGACTGGAGACTCCTTTTTCCTCACACTGCGCAATCAACACATCCTTTGCCATACGTTTATATTCCGCCGCCATCTCCATTTTACCGTAGCAAAATAAAAGAAAGAAAACAAGAGAAAGGGAGGGGAAGAAACTTGCACTGTATGTCCTCACAAACTAATAAGCATTGAGTTCAGTCTCTGGTGAATTAGTTTGAAGTTCCTCTAGCAGGCACCACACAAACTTAGAGCACAGAAGCAACAGATCAATAGAGCGACAGGAAATGTAAGAAACAGAATATTCTTAAGACATGAAATCCTCTACTCCTACTTGAAGAGTGCAGGTAAGTCTATTTTATTATTACAGTCTGTTAGTAATTGATTTCCTTTGATTGGGCCTGTCACGACCCTGACCCTACCTGAGCCTTTCGTGACTTATCTGGGGCTCAAGGGGTTAATCACAACAGCCACCTGGTCTTTTCTACAATGACTAATGCCCCTTCTCCCACCCCAAGTATGACTTATTACCAATAAACTGCCACCACCAAGGCTATTCACAGGAGGCCTTCGGTTCTCCTTTACACCAATCTAGCACAGTTATACTTTATCAGAATTATCATCAACCCAGAATGACCTCTTCTGTTATCCTTCAGTAGCGTTTAATAACAGTGCTGGTCTGACACATGAATCCGTAAGAACACAGAGACATGAACTTATTAATTGATATTTAATATGAGAATCACAATTCTTAGTTACAGAGAACCAGAAGTCGGGGTCACCTCTTCCGTTTGGAAGTCCCATGAAGTGAACACCAATTATGAATCTATGAAACCTTTTTAAAGGTAGCCCCCCACCTTTGTGACTGTTTGGGGTCTTGAGAGAATCTTCCTCAGAAGACTTTTACGACAGGGCCATAAACGAACCAGAGCCCCAGCTCGTTCTGCCCCACTACCTTCAAGGTATTTCCATGAATCACCAGACCCTGGCCCAAACAGAGGTCACGCTATATACAGATATTTAATTTGTACACATGATATTTGATTATATCGACAAACGTACATAAGACGAAAATTACGTAACTGTGAATCCAGATCTAAGCAATTCAGAAGGAACAACAGATTTATCCAGACAGTATTTGTTCAAATGTTTTTATGCTTTTCTGCTATTTCCATTCCTGATAAGGAAGTTACCACTTTGCCCCTAATCACAGGATATGTCAACACCCAACTTATTAATACTGGCACAATGAAATATTGTGAACTAACTTCATCTAACAGTAAATGACGTGAATGTTGTTTTTTTTTGTTTTTTTTTTTTATATACTCGAAGTATGGTATAAAAGATGGTGATATCCAATAATAAAATAGAGCATTGTAAACACCCACTCGGTTGTGTTTCCGTGTCCCTGAGCTCCAAAGATTATTGAACTACTGATCACTCTATATAGTCCTTTTGCTGGCACTTATCCAAATATTAGCTATTAGCAATTAACAATAGTAGTTATATTGTTAAGAAATCATGCATTGGTACAAGATTTTACATTTCCTCTCAAACTCATAAATCTCATCATCTCAAAAGAATTTATATTTTTATGGCATATTTTAGGCATAAAGCTATACTGAGGTAGATAGATGGTTCTTTGTTAGTACTCTCCATGCACAGTGTTGTTTTCTTTGCCTCAGGCAAAATGACATAAATTGTTTACACAGCTCAATACATAGTCATGCTCTTTTAAGCATATGTCTGATTATTTCTTAAAGGACACTGTTACTCTTCAGTAATTCATGTTTAAAATATATTTGAGGACATAAAAATACAATATGATGATATTTTTGATCATTCGCTATACTTTCGATACCCAATTTTACTTATTTTACTTTCATTTAGCTTCTAATGCTCCTATTTATCTCACAATATGAAATATGTTTATCCAGTCTTTCGCTGAACCCTGGTCAATGGTCTGTAGATTTTGTTTAACTACTTTTATGTTTAATTTGCTGACTATCCATATAATACAATAGAAAAATATAATCCTTTTTATAATTTTATGCTACCTTTTATATTGATATTTTCTTTTCCTTTTTATCTATTAGAAACTGATGAAGAGGTCAGGATGGATTGGAACAGAAATAGAATGAATGGGGCTGTTTCCAATCAAGATCACAACCAGCAGTATTTACAACAGTCCACCTCCTGTCCAGTGACTACCATGCAGAGCCAAATGCTGTATGTGCCCCAAAATGTGTACAGTCAAGTAGGCCAACATGTCTCCAAAGACCACATTCTCGAGCAGCTGTTGACTGCTACTTCCACGGAGGAAGTCTTAAAATTACAAAAGACCACCCTGCCAAAGCCTTCTAGAAGAACGAAGCAATCGCGACGATCAAGTCAGCTGCTACTTGGGCAATCTAATGGACATAACCCCCACCCTGATATAGTCTCTACCTCAAGCTCTCAAAGTGGAGTTAACACTCATAAACCAGTAACTGCTAACTACAGAACGGTGCCTTATAAGAACTTTGCCCCTCACACTGCACAGCAGCTTCAGTCTGTACCGGTTATGGCACAGCACGCGTCAGCTGGGAGCAGGCACAGAGATGGTCAGGAGCCCATACAGAACAGTCAAGCAAGTGCTGGTTATGTCTTTCCACACCAAAATGTTGCACAGCTGGTGTCGGTGTCTATAAGACACCCCGTCCAGACACATTTTCAATGTCCAACATCGTATCTTGGGGCTAGTACTGAAACAAATGTCCCCAGTTCCAGACCGGATTACAGAAATCGTCAAACTTATCCCGCTCAGACAGCAACTAATTATGCCAAAACACACTACACTATGCTACCCTATGTAAATATGCCACAGCAGACTTCACCACAATGGAATGGAAACTATGTTCAGACTCAACCAATGGGAAACTTTCAGAACTCTTTTGCTAATAATTCCATGCAGCTTATGACTACAAGTACCGGGACACCTGCTATGCCGCCGCCACCATCTTCTTACACACATTCCGCAACAAATCAAACAAATGTTCTTCAAGGCCAATTAAACCAGCAGCAAGCAAATCAACATCAAATTCTTTCTGCACAATGTGTGCAGCAGCCTCAACAGTCAGTCACTGGTCAACAAATGAAGAGCTCGATAGTGACAATGTCTGTGCCCCAAGCTGACGGTCTATCACTAGACCAAGCAAATCTAAAAGAACTGAGTATACGTTATTCATTAATTAGTCTGGAAAATAAAATGTTAAGAAAAAAACTGCAGGAGTCCTGTAGTTCACAGGACGCTGATAATGCTTGTGCTGGGTTATTCCCATTGATTTCTACCCCTCAGAATGAACCAGCTCTTCCAAACAATGCAGTTGCTGGACAATTACAAAATGGGCCTGTGGTAGACCCACAAAATGTTCCCGTTGTAAATCAACCACAATTACATTCTGCACATAGGATTCAAGGACAAAATGTACACAACAATAATAACGTTTATGTTCCTGCTCAAAGTAATTTCCAAACTGGTCATGGAAATGTTCTTCCCGATCTAGTCCCTATGTCCGATAGAAACGTTCTTGAGCAGAACAGTTCTGTGTTTGATGGTAATCAGACGGGTGCTGAAAGCAATGCTGGTTCGACTGCTCAGGGACAGACTGAGACCTTAAAGGCTGACTATCAAACAGTGCCTCCAAAAAACCCCACTGTATTCCCAGGCAACCAGGGAATTTCCAACAGAAGCTCCCATGATGGAAGCTGGTTACAAAATGGCCTTCTTGTAAACCCTTTACAAAGTCTTCAGCCATCAAATCCAGTAAGTTCAGAAAGGCTTAAAACAGCAGATCCACCAAATGTTGAAAGTGACGGGCCGTCTCTTTGCACGGCTATGCTCAATGTTAAGGGTCCTCTTCTGTCTGGTTCTCAAGATGTGCTAGAAGCTGCTTTACATCTCTGGAAATCTCTTCAACAAAGTTCAGCTCTGGACAAAGATGGGCCTACAGAGAATGAACCCAGTCCTCTTGCTGCTTTGAACCTGAAAGAAATAGAATTGCCCTCTACCAATGAAGCTACTCCAGTTGAATCTGCAAATAAACCAGACTTAACAACTTCCATCACATCAAAGTGTGTTGAGCCTCAAATAGCTATTGTCTGTCAGTTGGTACAGTCTACACAGTCTACAGAAATGGCCCAAAAGGAGAATATGCTTCCTAAGGACCAAGATAACAGTAACAACATGTCAGTGAATCTGAAGGAAAATGATTGTTTTAGCAATATATTGCAAGCCTTGGCATCTTTATCTGAGCCTCCAAAAGAAGGACCAGATGAGGTGACTCCATCACCTTCTGACGTTGAAGCTTCTTCTCCGAAAGCAGCGGATCCTAACTCAGCTGAAGATATTAAAATGGCTGATCATGACTTGCATATCCCAGACAAATGTACTCTTGTAGAAGGGAGTTTTTATTACAATCCTATTACAATGATATTTGAAGGCTCTGTCAAAACTGATTGCGATGCAATATCTGATTTGGAAAATAACCACACAAAGCAACATTCGGAACAGGGGATTATGACTTGTACTTCTGAGGAGGCAAACAGCACCTCGCCAAGCACAGCCATAGATGCAATTAACATACAGCCTGCTGGAAGTGAGGAAGCGGAGTCTTGTCTGAGTGAAGAAAATCTGGATGGTACAAGTGTTCAGCGCTTTGACATGCAGTCAGACCAGAGTGTCTTGTCTCCTTCGGGAGACACCAGCTCAGTGTCTGACCAATTAAGTGAACTTCTAATGGCTTTCCCATATGGAATAAACAATCACATGTCTGAAAATAAACTCAACAATGTAGAATCTCTAGGGAAATCATCTGAAGAAACCATAATTCATAAAGAATCCATGTTTTTTAATGACTCTCGATCTGCTTGTGATATTGACAAGCTAAACCAAGACATAACGTCTACAGGTCCAGAGATGATTCAACTGACCGAAGGTACTAAAGCAGAGGATTTACTTGAATCTACAACAGATAAACCTGTAATTCATAAGGAATTAGTGCCTGTTGATGACTCTCGATCTGCTTGTGATGTTGACCAGATAGATCAGGACATAGCACCAGTAGGTCCAGAGGTTTTCCCAGTGACCAAAGGTTCTGTAGCCGAGGATTTACTTGAATCTTCAACAGATAAACCTGTAATTCACAAGTTGGTAGTGCCTTTCAATGACTCTCGATTTGCTTGTGATATTGACCAGATAGATCAGGACATGACGCCTACAGGTCCAGAGATGTTTCCACTGACCAAAAGTATGGAAGCTCAAATAATCAAAGAATCAGTGCCTTTCGATGACTCTCAATTTGCTTGCTATATGGACCAATTAAACCAGGATTTAGTGCCTACAGGTCTAGAGATGATCCCACCTACCAAAAGTATTGAAGCTGAACATTTAGTTGAATCTACAACAGGTCCACAGCCTGTATTTAAGAGGGAACCTACACAGACTGAGAATGTACAGTACTGCATGGAGGAGATAACGATGCAATTTCCAGAGGATGATTTTGAAGTTTTATGTGGTAGTCTTGAAAATATCATACAAATTACTTTAATACCTCAGGATGAAATAATAAAGTTTTTTCCAAATGAACCTCTACTTGCTCCTAAGTGTCAAGAAACGGAGGCTGAGAATTGTCCAGAAGCAACTGTTATGGAAGACTCCCAAGAGTCTCTTGTGAATTGTGAGTTAGAGCCATTGAAGAATGTGGACTCAGTGGAAGCAGCAGATCTGCCAGATAACTCGGTTTGCTGTCTTTTCAGTGGGTTAAATCACCAGAACAGGAATGCACAGAAATGCAATGACGAGTTGTCAGATCTCCCCAAATCTGAACAATCGCCCATTCTATCTTCAAATGATGACGTTCCTTCTCAGACACAGTCTCCAGAATTCCTCTTTGAAGCCTCCTCCCCAAATTTGTGTCAAAGTCTAGTTCATGAATTAAAAGATCCTGAAATCTTGCAAGTTAAAGTTCCAAACTTTGAACCAGTGGAGTGTAGTTCAGAGAGAAGGAAAACTATTCAGAATGATAAGTGCAGTCAACAAGAGGAAACACAATGGACCACTGTTTTTTCTGGAAACAAAGTTCTTGAAGTGGCTCTGGAAGAGAATAAAATATTGACCCATGAAAAGAACTTCACGGCTAGTGGGGAGTCTAATAATCAGACTAAAAAACGTTCTCCAAATAAAATGGAGCCCAATGTAATCCCCAAGTTTGAAAAGCGTGTTACAAAAATGAATTTTCCATCAAGTAAGCATTTACACAAAGGGAAGAAAAAGGACAGAGAGAAGAAAACACCTCGAGACGCACAGGGTGTTTCTGACACCAGATGTGACATCAAGAGATTACCCCACAATAGGCAAGAAAGGGTAATCTTAAAAAAAACATCTAATGAGGAAATAACAATTGCATTCAAGACTAAACACTCTTCCCATAGCAGTAAACATATCGATCGGAGTACGAATAAGCCAAAGCCATCCACTAGTTTGGTTAAGACTACCCCTACTATTGCCAAGCCAAAACATTATGAAAGGGTTAAAAGCAGTAAAGACGAAAGTCATTATGAGAAAACCAGAAAAGTCATAACTGTGCAAGAATACTGGGAAAGAAAAAGGCAATGCAACAAAACCTTTGAAGCCAAGTTAAAACAAAGTGACGAGACTAAAGGGAGACATATGCTTGATGAGAAATCCACCTTGTCCCAAAGAGAGTATAATCCACCAAATATCCACAAGAGGCCATTGTCACCTGCAAAAATAAATGTGACCTCAAAGTCAAAATATCACAAGACTGAAAGTTTCAAAGGAGTTGATCAAGAACCGAGAGACCAGCAACGCACAGCATCATATGAAAGCAGCAATAAGAAATCCAGAGATCGGAATGTTTGCCATGGAAATGAGGCAGAGGTTAAGAATGCCAAGGGTTCCAAATGCTCTTCCAGCAAAGATAAAATCCGTTTGTCACAGTGAGTATTCTTCTCTCCCCTTCCTGCACCTTCTGTGTTATCCTTCCCTTACTTTCTACTCTTTTGAAGTTCATTTAATCACTCTTTCTTTCACTCTATCTGCACATCTTAGTCATTTACTATTCTCCTTGCCCCAAGTCCTAATTCAATAACTTTGTGGTTTGGCTCCTCCAATACCTCTCCTCCTTTAACCTCCCCTCCTTCATCCTGGGTGACTGCAACATTCCCATCATCATCATCCTCGCTGACCCAGCTTCCATTATACTTCTCATTCTTTCCTTCTCTTTTAACCTCTCCCAATAGACCCCCTTCAGTACCCCCTGTCTTGGCTATTCCCTTTAATTAATTTATTCTATAACTGTTGCTCAATTGCTGATTTCTCCATCTCTGTCTTCCTTACCCTCAAAAAATGCACTTACCTTATGTCTAGCCCTTACACTCTATACACTGCAGCCTTTACCTTTTCCTGCAATACTTTGCTCACCCCCTCCCCTGTAACATCTCTGCCCTTGAATTTGCCTGCACCACTATCACTATTGTCCTTCACCATTTCAATCCCCAACCCTGGTCGTCTAAACTCACTGGTTCCTTTAAAAATTGCCCTTGCATTGATGAATGCCACTGAAGGAGATCTCGGTCCCTCAAAGATTTATTTTTCACTTTGAGTTCATCCTCTCCTCTTACAGGTCTGCCCCTTCTTCCCAAGCCAAACAATCATCCATCAAGTCTAATTTTGTCTCTGTCCATAAACCTCTATTGCCACTTACAGCTTCTTCCTCCACTTTTCACCCATGACAGACACACTTATTTACCAAATTACTTCATTAGAAATTCTCCCTCCTTCTCTCCAGCCTCATTTCTGCTGTTCTGCAAGCTCTTTGCCCTTTCTTACCCCTTTCCACATCCACACACATTCTCAAGTCAGCCACCAGTTAAATCCCCCCCCCCCCCTTGGCCTCTATACTCTTTTGAATTTCAATTGTATTCTTGATTTGTTTTTGTCTTTGTGTTATACTTTATCCTGTGCTTATGTTTACCCCTTAATCTCTGTACGATGCTGCTAAACTTTTGTGGCACCCTACAAATAAATGAAACTTGGCTCAGAGGGCCCTTCCTATGAAGGTTTAATTTAAACTAAACTGCTAATTATATGTTCCCCTGGTAACACGTGGAACATGTTTATCATGAAAATGTCAATTCTATGAACCATGCCTTCAAAGTCTGAGATCAAAAAGATGAGTTCTCCAAAAATGCTGGAGTTCAAATTATGTCTATTAGAACATCTAGGGGTCATAGCACAACTGTAAATTTATGGTTGGTTCCTTCTTAGGGTCACATAAACAGGCTACTGGAAGTACATTTGATGCTCACTCAATTTTTCATTTTTTTCATAGGAATGAAAAGCAAAAAGGAGGCATGGTGAAGCAGTCTGTCACTTAAGAAGCAGACATCGGATATGGTTGGAGAACAAAGCAAGGTGGTGTTAACATTTCTTTAGTAGGCAGATTGCAGTTAGTGGAGGGTAATCATCCATGACATTTTGTTCAAAATAGAGTTTTGTAAAAGCCAAACCCAGCTGCTGGTAATAGTCTAAATTCCTTAGACTATTGCTCTTGGAAGAATTGTTGTTCCCAACTAGTTACAAGTTTCCAAAGTTATCTTTGTAAAGAGCCAGATGAAACCAAAAGAATCTATAAATTTTGCCCTTGTTTGCGATTTGCAAATGTATCTATTGTGCTTTCAATATTTGCTTTTAAGGGAAATTCTAGTGATGTCTTTCCTAATAAACTTTTATTTTCTTTTTTTTTTTTTTTACAGATCACAGTACTCAGTCTACATCAAAAGACTCCAACCTACAGACCACTTGGGATAAACCAATGCAACATTAAATACTTTTAAACAGGTGTACCATGAGCCTTAATGGCAGCCTGGGGAGCCTGTGACTTTTGTTTACTTTATTACCCTGATTGGGGAATGTAAAGCATATTAAATCCAGTATTATATTTTTGAAGATCTTATTTGAACTGTTTCTTGTACCATACAAATGGTTTTAGTTTTATTGTGTTCGTCTTTAAGGTGCGGATTGAGATGTCTGCTGCCGCAACAATGATCATAACGCCTAAATTCCATATGTCTGAGGTGAAAACATTTCCCTTATTTGTAATAGCACTTTCGTACCCAGGACCCTGCCTTAACTTTTATGCATAAATAAGGATTATTTGGAAGGGCTTAACCAAGCACTTGCTGTATCATTTAACGTATGCACAGATTACAGAAAATGTCCACATCTCTTTCCGGTCCAGAAGGAGCGTTAGCTATAGCTGCTGTCTCTTTATTTGCAACCTGCTGCCAATAATTAAAATCTTGTCAGTCATTTTTAAAGTTTGGTATCATTTTGTAAATTGTTAAAAAAAAAAAAAAAAGTTTTGTCACTGTTATTGTTTTGTTTTATCGTATTGTTATTTGTATATCTACTCTATGCACTGCAAATGTTTCCGCACTGATTGTCTGTGGATTTTTTATTTGTATTTTCTGATCAAATATATATATATATTTTTTAGATTGTGGTCACTTTTTTTGTTTTCATTTATTTTTAAAGGTCTGTTAAAGTTATCGTTGTGCAATACATGTAAAATCCAGAGATCTTCATTCTGCATCAGGACTAATATACTTAAACTCTAAATGAAAAGGCATATTCAGGCATTTCGTTTTCTAGCTCTATCATTTCTTATCTTTTCAGAAAGCATTTTAACCAGTGCCGGATTGCCAAATAGGCAGAGTGGGCCATGCGCCTTTTAGAGGCCCTATGACAAGGGATCAAATATATATTGAATTGAGCTTGAAAGAAAATGACAATCAAGCTCTTATATTGGACCGTATTCGGATTTAAGAAGCTCTGGCTTCTTACATGCAAATTTCTTAAAAAATAACCTATGTCTGCGTAGCAGTTAGGTGCATAGATTTACCACTACTTTAAAGAATGCACGTAGGGCTGGATCCTGACGGGACTTTTGCAAGACTTTTGCGTAAGTCTCCTGTCAGGGAACATCATGCCAAATGTTCCCTCTGTGTAAGTTCTAATGTACGTAACGAAATACACCGGGGGCCCCCTAGATTTGGCAGCTTAGGGCCCTAGTCAAGGTTTAATCCATCACTGATTTTAACCTCCAGATAAAATAAATGTACATACAAATGGTAAATTTTTATTATGGTTGGTAAAGATAACCACTGTCGAGGCACAGGGACCACTTGGGGTTTAGTACTCAACAGCCTTCGTGGTCAGTCAGAGTCTTGAAACTTGCAAGCGGTTGGAGATCAGAAATGAAGAGACACAACACAGAACTATGTTATGAACTCTGCAGTCGATCTGATCTGCAGGGAGCTCGCTCTGAGCTTTATTTATACATTAAACAGGGTGTGATACATACCGCAATAAGCTTATCGATACTTGCCATATTTCCTTAGCATATTACTTTTAATATTGTTGCTGACACATGTATTTTTAATAAGCAGATGTTCATTTTCTGAATTCCGAGAAGGTCCTTATCTTGTTCTGGATGTTTGGACGATTCTGGCTAGCGGATTCTTTGCTTATCAAATAGAGATAACCAGGCTTCTTCACATTCTTCTTTGTTAGGTAACTAGATGCCTTCATATTTCTCTTAAAAGTCTCCATAACTTAAATATCTGCATTTCTCTTAAGGTTATAGTAACAGTTTATGTATGAACCAATATTTGAATCTCCCATAATCCATCACCACTCGCCGCATAAAGTAAAGATCAGATCCTTCTGTTCAAATCTGTCTCAATTACCTAGATAATATGGGGAGAATTAAGATGTATCTCATAATGCATTGTGAAAGCTTCAGCATGTTCCCACTTTATGCAATTACTTTGCAGTTTGTCACACACGCATTCTGGTTACTCTATTGTTAAACTTCTGTCTGATAACCCTATTCCATTGATCACCTGGTATCATTAGCGCTGTGTGTGTTTCACCTTAGGGGTTCTTGACATCTGTTCAAAATATCAGGCGGTGACAGTTGGTCTGACTTACACTAGGGTACATTACCAGTCAAGTATCTAGAAGAGACTACGTCAG
>WWET01000146.1:410750-425045 GCA_011038615.1 Limnodynastes dumerilii | reverse complement strand
CCTACGTGCTGCTCCCAGCCGCAGATTTCTTTAGTAAAGAAATCTGTCCAGTCAGGTGTCCCGTGTTAAAAAACAGCACAAGACCTTTCATGGTGACACCGGTCCCGTGTCAGACTTTAAATACCCCTTCTTTCTTCCCCGGGTCACTGAAAAAGGGATGTTTCACATCACCACGAAATACCTGGGTTTTTGTCGAGACACGAGTATTTGGTGGTGATATTTGAAAGGGGTAATGTTAATATTTCTGGTGGAAAAATAGGCATCACAATGTTAAAATATTAAAAATGTTAAAAGCAAACATTATCTGTTATATTATTATATTGCCTTTATTTTAGAGGCAAATGGACCCTTATTATGCATACATAAAGGGCTCCATTTACTAAGGTCACTTTTGCTAAAATTGACCAAAGTCCCATGACTTTGCAGGCAATTATACCATCGCCGCATTCACTAAAGGCCAAGTCTCGGGACTTTAGCCTTTAGCAATATCGATACGGCAAACATCGCAGACAAAAAATCGTCCAGATGTTTGCCATGCAACACATAGGCGACACAAAGGTGATTTTACATAATCGCCTTTAGTTCGTCCTGAAAGTGCCTACTAAAAAATCGCCTTCCGTGTGTGGCGCTTTCATTGAAAGCGACACACACTTTAGCTGAAAAACACGTCAAGATCTTTGACATGTGTTTGTCCTATTAAAAATGTCAAGCGCATCATGCTTGTAACCCTTACCATGCATGCACTGCTAGTACTGTAAGGCACAGCATGGCCATGTGTTTCTAGCCATGCTGTGCCTTATAGTACTATGATGTCATAGAAACTATAAAAGGTGGCCCTCTAGTGACCGCATGGTTATTAGCGACGGAACTCCAGAAGAGGAAGGAGGAGGATGCCGCATCAACATGCAGAAGAGGAGGCAGCAGAACTTCAATCAATTGATCCACATCTTCTAGCAAGTGGCCTGGATCTGCAATCAACAGGACCAGTACTTCTATCAAGATGTCCTGTTCTTCCTGCCACTGCTCCCGATATCCAAGGAAGGTATCCCAAAATAGATGACTACAGAACGATGAGTTAATAATGCACTCTTTTTAATACTTCACATTACACATAGGTTTTTTTTTTACAGAGTGGCCACTTGTAGTTTAATTAATTTTAAGGAGGACACATTATTTACTTTAACTGTATGTTTGTGTATGTTACGTTTTTTTTTTTATGGCCCGAGTGTACCGTGGCATTAACCCTTGCCATGCTGTCGCTTATAGTATTTTAAGGCAAAGCATAGCCAGAAACACATGGTCATGCTGTGCCTTATAGTACTAGGAGCAGCAGCATGATAAGGGTTTTTATCATGGACGCCGATTTTTCCATGGCCAATCGCCATGCTTTTAAACATGAAAGCACAGCGATTTGTCCATGGAAAATCGATGAACATTGACAGCGATTATAAATCGCCATAAAAAAGCGCAGCTTAGTGAATGCTGCAATAAAAAAAAAAAAAAAAATGCTGCTATGCCTGGCGATTCATAATTACTGTCCAAAAGCCATTTTAGTAAATGAGGTCCTAAGAGTAGTATTTGGAGGGCATATATAGTATTTTAGTAGTATATTTAAATATATTGTAACAGTTTGCTTATAATCATAAGACTTTTTTTTTTTTTTTTTTTGGTGTGTGAAATAATATGGGTAAGAATGCACTACAGTGGTGTTTATGAATCAGAGGAAGAGCACGGTGTAGGACACACTGATCAATTCATTATCACTTTTAGAAGCAGTAAGGATCAGTACATTAAGCTTTCAGGACCGGATCCAGACTCCCGAGCGCTTTCCGTGCGCGCGGGGGTCTTTCCATGCGCGCGGGGGTCTGAAATGACGCGAGACAGAGGGGAGTCCACGCCCCCTGTCACTCCCCTCTGTCGTGCGGGCTTTATGGCAGCTTACGCTGCCCTAAGCCTGCCTTAAATGCGTACGACCGCTGATCCGCTACAGTGTGGGAGCCCCCTCCCACACTGTACACTTTACATGCTTCCCCCCACCCGCTTTAGCGAGTGGAAGGAAAGCACAGCCCATTTGCATGCAAATGGGCTTGGACGGAACAAATTTCCGTCCGATTGTTAAATGCTAGGATTACTATAGTATCCCTGCACGCATGCGCCCTCCAGTTCAGTCAGGTGATTTATGCACCTTGCGTGCGTAAATCACCTGACGATCTTAAATCTGGATCCGGTCCCATGCTATTGTTCTATTAAAATAATTGTAATTCTGTATTTTCTGGCCAGCAACATGCTTGTCTTTCTTTTTGGATTAAATATTTTTATGCTTTCTATATGCAGAAAAAATAATCAAATTGGGTTTATAAGTTTATAAGTCTTTACTAATGAGTCTTTATTTTATAGCACATATCATAAATCTGTAAAATAAATGAATAAAATAATAAATTATTTGCACAATATATGGCTTTACAGTAACGTTATTAAATGCCTTTCTCTGGTGAATGTACAGTACAAATGCCTACTATTGTGTCGAGGTACTGTAGGAGGTATCCAAAACAGACAAAGATGTTGCAAATAATGGACAGAAGAGTTTTACAGTATTATAATCGCCTGGAATAATATGTGGCATAATATTAAATTTTTTGTGCTCAACAGTAAGTTGCGACATTGTGAAATACTTAAGCACTTTTGTGCTGAGTACTGGCTAATATCTGATGCATCTTGGGTTAATGTATTAAGTACTGTGCATCAGACTATAAGATATACGGTAGTAACCGTGCATTTAAGCCATGCAGGAGATTGTTTTTAGAATGACTCCATTTACCCAAGGGTAAATGCTGAATAATGCCTTTCAACTCGGTATAAATTAATTTATATACTCAGCAGATTTTTTTTTCTTTTTCCTGTAAGAAATACTTATAAGAATAGTCCTCTTCAGGAAAGGCTTGTGGATTTATCCGTTCAGCTGGTCCCAATTTTGATGATGTATTCACTGAAGGAAAATGGGTCGCTCTGGTTTTAGCATTAAGCAGAAAATCCGTGGCCAATAGGATTTAATTGAGAAGTAAGGGTTTATTTATTGCATTTAGTTAATGAATGTTAGATACAGGATATGTATGCTGCTACAACAATCAGGGAGTTGAGAGTGAGGCATTTAGACAGGGTCTTGGTTGCATGATTTATGGTAAAAATAAAGTTGTAAATGATAAATTTGTGTTAATATATGTAATATAGTGAATCTAATGGTAAAGCAGCCATAAATACAAAAAGCTGATGTTTCCATACACTCATACAAATGAGTGGATACCTCCAAAAACTTTAATGCTCTATCATATATGACTCAATTGACCATGCATAAGTATAAGTATAACACAAAATCAGTGCATTATTTTAAGACTACTGATTACATTTTCTTTATCCTTACCATAATATCACCATGTTTCAAAAAAAAAAAAAAAAAAAAAAAGGTAAAAAAAAAAAAAAAAAAAAAAAGTAAACTGATTTCCCTGTCAGAAAGGATTCATGTTGCAGAATGTCATAAAGCAATTCCTTTTTAGCAATTTTTAAATGTTTGAACAGATCATGAGGCTGAAGGGCAAAACAGGCACAAGCGTAGACCTGGCCAAAAGCATGTTGAACTGTGAGGGAAGACAATAAAACTGGCAAATATACTGTGAACATAGAATTAGAATTCTGTAATCTAAAAATAATTCATAAAACTATGTAGTATGTGAGTTTTATGTGTAAAAGCACAGAAGTGTTTTCCCTGCATGCAAAATAATTAAAGTTAATTTTAACATGGTTTTGCTCAAGTTTACACTTGCACTTAAAAAATGTGTAAGTGCAATTCTGGATTAGCCCCCATACAAGCCAATTCCCCAGTAATATAAGATTGACTCCAGTGGTTTGAAGCGCCACATAGAGTGGGTTTTAAAACATTAATTGACCCATGTGCAGGATTAATACTTTGACAATATCAGTAAGGAATAAAATGGCGCTTGTAAAAACAATAGGCAGCTTCTGACTCCTTTGTGTTACACTTATCCACAATGTCCGTTTAACTAATCTAAATTACACACGGAGTGGAAGCGCCACGGAAATATGCATGCACAAACTTTTTAAATCCAATAGACAGTCTCTTATAGTCCTTCTGCAAAGGTGTAGAAAGAAGTAAGTCACTCACAGTATCTTATGATGTGGAGTTTTCTTTTTTCTTCTTTGAAAGGTAGAATGAGGATAATGATTCCTTGGAATTGTGCCTCTGTGTACCTCTGTGTTCAGGCGCGATTATATTCCTTCTCCACGTGCTGGATCCTTTCTGGTTCGGTGTAGCGCTGTATAATCTGAGCGATTTCTCTTAGGAATTAGGAGCGCCAACCGCCCAGAGGGAGAGAAAACAAAAAGCACCACGATAGTGCAATAACCTTTAATTAAACAACGACAAGAACACAGATAAAATACTCACAAAGGAGTAAATAAAATTCGCATAGAATAGGGTCTTTGACCACCTCCAATGCGTTTCAATCCTCTCGGATCTTTCTCAAGGATTACATATCCTCCTATGAGACTTCCTTTATAGTCCTATAGCTCCTCCTCTCTACCTTCGGAATTGATTCTTTTTTAATTAAATATTTTTATATATTAATACAATCTGATGGGATAACTTTATCTTTTGAACATAATAAAACATATTGGGAATGATGTTGCTGTACAAATATGCATATTTTTAACAATAATTGGATAATCATTAATAAATATATTAAAATACAATTTCATACAGAAATAAATAAAGACACAATTTTTCAATCAAATAATGATATGGTATTCATTCAAATCTATGTAATAAATATATTAAAATGAATATATTAAAATGAATGTATTCAAAAACCATATCTACACAAGTAACACTAATATTTATTAAAATGCTTATATACTGAAAATATTTAAAATTATTTTAAAAATATTTAAAAATTATTTAAAACACCTACAGTACTGGAAAATTAATAATTACCATAAAAATATGTGCCAAGGTTTTTAAATATATATAAAATTAAAAATTTATAAAAACCACTTTAATTCAAACTCTGAGTTTAAACCCCCTGGTTCTAATGTTTTCATCTTAAATATCCATTCCATTTCTTTTTTTGCCAACAATTCTGTAATATTGCACTCTCTCCATTTAGATTGAATTTTCTCTAATCCTATCATTTTGGTTATGGATTTATGAGAATATTGATGTTCCATTTTAAAGTGGGCAGACACCGAATGATTTTCATATGCATTCTTTATATTTCTTAAGTGTTCTTCCCACCTTATTTTCAATGCACGAGAAGTGCGTCCAATATACTGTTTAGAACACATATTATATTAAGTAGATTATGTTAGAACTGTGGCAAGTTTTTGATTTGGTATTTTTCACCAGTTTGGTTAGACTCAAATTCAGTGGTTTTAGAATCTTGTGATGTATGAGTTCTACAAACCAAACAGGATCCACATCTGTGGAATCCTGTTGTTTTTATTTTTTGTTTTTGATCTTCTTTCTTTAGGGCACTTTTTGTGATAATATCCCCCTATGTTAGTAGCTTTCATATATACGAATCTAGGGGTATCAGTTATATATTCTTGTAATATGGGATCTTCTCGTAGTAGACTCCAATGTTTTTTAAAGATTTTTTTCAGTACTTTATGTTGATTATTAAATTGTGTAATCATTCTGATTTCTTGATTATTTGCCTGTTTTTGTTTTCTTTGTAATAGGGTATTTCTGTCTAATTTTCTAACTTCTTCTATTTCTTTTGTTAGTTTGTCCTGATCATAGCCTCTATTTATAAATGCATCTCTTATTGTACTGACTTGACTTTCAAAGTCATCTGCATGTGTGCAATTTCTTCTAATACGTCTAAATTCATTTCTAGGAACATTGGACAGTCAATTCCTGTGATGGCAACTTTCTTGTTCTATATATGAATTGCTGTCCGTTGGTTTTGCATAATTCTTTGTGTGGATTAAATTATCTTTAACATAAATAGTAAGATCTAAAAAAAATTACCTGGACTTTACTAATATCATATGTTAATTTTACATTTTTATCATTTTGATTTAAAAACATACAAAATTCTTTTAATTCCCTTTCTGGGCCCGACCATATAAACAAGATATCATCTATATATCTCACCCAGCTTTGTATGTGATTTAGCCAGGGATGACCATTCCACACTTTTTCTTCTTCCCAGTTTGTCATAAAAATATTTGCGTAACTGGGGGCCACTTTGGCCCCCATCGCAGTGTCAGTGCATTGTTTATAAAAGCTATCTTCAAAATAAAAATAATTATTATTTAAAATGAATTTAATACCTTCAATTAAAAAAAATGTAAAATTAGTTTCTTCATTACCCAATATGTTTTCCACTGCTTTTATGCAATCCTCATGCCTAATGCACATATACAAGGATGACATATCTGCAGTGATTAGAATGTAGTTTTCTTTCCATTCCAGTTGTTCTATTTTTTGTATTACTTCCAGAGTGTCTTTAACAAATGATTTTTCTTTTATTACTAAGGGTTGAAGGTGGACATCTATATACTGAGATAAATTTGCTGAAACTGAGTTAATACCCGCAACTATTGGCCTCCCTGGGGGGTTATTATGGTCTTTGTGTACTTTTGGAAGCATATAGTACTGGTATAGTAGGATATGATATGGTTAAAAACTTTACAGTACTTTCATTTATTGTATTAGCTTTAAGATACTTATCAACGAAATTGTCAAAATTTTCTTTTATTCTTTTTGTTGGATCACTTCTTAATTTTTCATATGTGACACCATCATTAAGTTGTTTGTATACTTCATTTTTATATGCTTCCATATTCATTATTATAACCCTCCCCCCTTTATCTGCTTTTTTTTATAATTATATCAGTGTTAGTTTGAAGATTTCTTAAAGCCTCATGTTCTTTTTTAGACATGTTATGTAAATTTCATTTATATTTAAAAGTTTTTGGGGCTTTTTCCCACTCCTTAGTAACTAATTTGTTAAAAGTTTCTACGTAACATCCACGACTATAAACAGGATTAAAAGTTGATTTGTTTTTTAATCTTTTTTTGTGTTATTTTATCATCAGTAACTTGACCATCATCTTTATTGTGGAAAAATCTTTTTAATGCTAGCTTTCTGACAAACTTTTAAATGTCAATATAAGTTTTGAAGCTATCTGGTTTTTTTGACAGTGCATATTTTAAACCTTTTTTAATTGCAGATTCTTCATCTTCAGTTAACACATAATCACTAAGATTATATATTTTTATATCATTTCGTCTTAATTGTGCAATTTTTTGATTAATACTTGCCCCCTTACCCTCCACAGGAGAAATTCACCATCCAGTCCCCTAGACCAGGGGTTCTCAACCCCGTCCTCAAATACCACTAACGGTCCATGTTTTGTAGGTCTCCCTGCAAAACCTGTGGAGCTTTCAAAATGTAACTGTCAGTTATAAGCTCACCTCCAGCAAAGAGATTTAAAAAACTTGGAACGTTAGTGGTACTTGAGGACAGGGTTGAGAATCCCTGCCCTAGACCATTCCGCTCCTGGGAAAATTGCAATGTGTGTACAATTGTACAACGTTTTATTTTCTTATTGCAGTGGATAGAAGATCCTCTGCATACAATAAATGTTTTATTTAATACAAGCCCCTGGAGCTGATCCTGAGCTGCGTTTCCATCAGGTTTTCTGACAGAAGCACAACTGGAGAAATATGGGTGTTCCCATCTGCTCTGCAGCAGTGGAACAAGACGTTTTACCATGTTAACATGAGAAAAGGGTGTTTTTCTTATTTAAATAGTCACAGCATCAGAAAAAATTGCCTTCCAACTTTGTGGTGTAAATAATAAGCACAAGGGACCAGATCCTGACCCAATAACATCAGGTCACTTACGCACCCAAGATGCGTAAGTGACCTGACTAAATTGGAGAGCGCATGCGCACTCCAGATGTTACGCTAGTAACATCTAGTATAGTATATAGTATAGTAATATAGTATATATAGTATAGTAACCCTAGCATACAAACCAGGGGCAGATTGGGAAAATAAAGTGGCCCTGGAAAACAATCTGGAAGAGGCCTCCTGTGGACGAGACTAAATAAACTCTAGGAGTGGCTAACCAGAAAGTAGGTGGGGCAAGCACAGTTATATTAGTCCCTGCCCTAAACTATAAATTGTTAAACATTCAACAGGCAGCACTCCAAGTATTTGTAGGTAAACTGTTAACTAGGTCTTGTATTGGAGGTACCAAGAGTGTGGGATACCAGTGAGTGTATACAATATATGTGAGTCCACCTTTACTGGAGCATTGTGTGAGTTTATCCTTCTACTGTCTTTTCTTCTACAAATTAGTAAAGGACTGTTGATGTTTTGTGAATGTATATGTTTTATGGTATTATGATTTAATTTAATAAAGACATATTATCATATTGTAATAACTGGGGCAATTTTGATAATTTTATTTGTTCTTATTTTATTACTGCATTTTATATTTGGTGTCTAATATAGCGCTTACTAATTCTTTCTATAATATATCTCTCTCACACACACAGTGCACCACACACACAGTGCACTCTATATACATATACACACTCACACGCACAGAGTGCACTCCATACACACACACACACACACACACTGTGACACAAATACATTAATTATATACATAAATTAAACTATGAACCTACCTTACACTGGATTTTGATGGACTCCTTTGCTTCTCCTGTCGCATCTGGTCTGCAATCCTGGGGCAGCGCAATTCCCCTGCATTATACAATACAGAAGAGAAGCACAGACCATGACTGACACTGACACACACACACTCCCACAGCTACACATAACTGTCACAAATACACAGAACTACTATCACCTAAACACAAATACACATAACTATTTTCACACACACAAATACACATAACTATCTATCCACATAATACATTCATATTCTCTTGATTCTCCTATCCCTGTATTCTTTTCTCTATCCCAGCACCCTCTCTCTGCATTGCCTCTAATCTCCCCCATCCCCATCTCTCTAGCACTCTAATTGTCACTTATTGACATTTCTGATCTGCCTATGAACAGCATAGTATAGCTGCTCATAGGTGGATCATAGACATCAATCAGTGACAATCCTGCTATTGCACGCCACAACCCCTGCAGTATAGTGTCGGCTGCCGCTACTATTTCCATAAAGACAGCCAGTGTTTCTAAATTAATAAAATAAAAAAAGGATAAATTGAATTTAAAAAAAAAAATTGCAACAGGCCTGTGACGGGCATTCCCTCCCCCCCGACAGCTCTGCATATATACACACACACTCACTGCACACCAGATAAATTCACATAGTGCATCCCATATACATACACACACACGCAGTGCACTCCAAACACACACACATACACACACCTACACAGTGCACTCCAAACACACACACACACTGCACTATATATACACACAAAGCACTCCATACACACGCATACGCTCGCATGCACAGTACAATCCATCATGCATACACATACAGTGCAACCCAGATATATACACACACACACCACTGCATAAACATATACACTCACATGCACAGTACACTCCATACATACACACACACACACACACACACACACCACTGCATAAACCTATACACTCACATGCACAGTACACTCCATACATACACACGCACACACACACAGTGCAACCCATATACACACACACACACACACACACACACACACTTGTACCTGTTAGATCCTGCAGCTAGTAACCACGCAGAGACAGGAAAGGAGGAGGAACCCTCTTACAGTTACCATGAGGCTGCCTCTGCCCCACTCAGCAATAGGCAGCCTTGCAATTGGCTGCCTGTTGCTCTGTAGCAACGGCTGGGACTGCCCCCTGGCAACTGTAAGAAAATCTCTCCTGCAGGTGCCAAATCTGCTGTTGGTTCATTAGCTCAATTCTGGTCCTATACTGTGGAGGCCTCTCAGGGGAAGTGTGTTACTGAGAGAGGTCTCTGCAGTACAGGACCTGCACTGAGCCAATGACAGGGACGCAGCAGCTCTGATCTGCAAAGACTAAAACAAACATGTGCTGTGCTGATGAGGCAGCCTCATGAGGGTACCAGCCTACCGGGAAAGTTCCCGGTAAGGCCTATTGCCAATCCGCCACTGATACAAAGTTCCATCCGAGCCCATTTCAGCTTCCCCTCTGCCCGCTAAAAAGCTAAAGCGGGCTGGGAGAAGCACGATACAGAGGGGAGTCCTCTTACGGACGTACAGACCCCCACATGTACAGAAAACGTGCAGGGTTCTGATTCCGGTCCAAGGTCATTTTCAGTGTGAAAATAACCCATGTGCTTAATTTTTTTATTAGATAATAATTAAAATATTTTTTTTATTTGATCTTATCGTATGTGTGTGTGTGTGTGTGTGTGTGCGCGCGCGCATAGTAGTGGAATACTGCTACTATGCTCTGGCATTAATGCACCATCTAAAGAAAACATTTAAATGGGTTTTTAAATATTGCAAATGTAAGCATTTAAAAACTCATATAAATGGTTAAGTAGCAGAGGATTCCGATGGCGTAAGCTACAAGCTTCTGCTAATATGGCTCTGACTATGGAGAGAGAGGTTGCACGTCTGGCCCATTTCCCTAAGTTCTATTCAGAGTTGCTTAAAAGCGCATCTCTGGATAGATTGTATGGCACATCTGCAATGTGGATGTGCTACAATTCTGGATCAGGTCCCCTGTGTTAAGTTTTGCTTAGTTAAACTAAGTTAAAGATATGGAGGCATCATATAGATTAATAATAATAATAACAATAATTAAAACTATCCTCAATTTGTCTAAGAGGGTCTTTTATTAAAAGGCCAGGTTTAAATCTTCAAGTTATTAAGTTTTCAATGAGTTGGATGTAACCAGGGCTGGACTGGGACTAAAAATCAGCCATGGCATTTGAAGTACAGAGGCCCACCTGCTGTGGGGTTCATGTACAATATTGTTACTCACAGATTGGTAGGAGCAAAACACCGTAATATAATCATTTTAAAAAAAAAATCAAGATATATTGTTAACAGACCATATATTAGAAACAGAATGGATGTTGCTCAATCAATTTATAGGTATATGTTAAACAGGTGCGTGAAAGGCAGGGGTTAATCTGCTTGCCACAGAAACAAAAGGAAAAAATAGCCCCAGCACACTGCCATAAACCAGTAACAAACTCTACTGTTCTATCTGTAAAATAAAACACAGAAATGTTTGTTACACATATTTGATCAAATATGGGATAAGCCACCAGCCACCGTCAAGGCCTTTCTGTATATGGTGGTCCTAACTCTAAAATTGAGAGTCCCAATGTTGGGTCCCCTATATATGTTTATAAATTGAGAGACCATATATTAGGTTTGAATATATCTATTTTATTTTGTTTTTGTAGGCAGCATGAATATAAATAGTATATAAAAAATTTATAGTAAAATTTGAAAACTTACCTAACATCTCCACAAACCTGTAAGTTCATTCTAGTTCCCCTGAACCAAATTGGATGCTGTAATTATTTTAGAGATAAACGCTATATCAGTGGTGGCCAACGTGTGTCGCATGCACCAAAAGTGGTGTGTTGGCTGATTACAAGTGGCGCATTGCATCCTTGCACCTACTTATTCTTTTGAAGTAGACGCCATAGTGGCGTAGAAAGAGCGGTGCAGACGAAGCGTGAGCTCCAGCCACCAAACTGATCAAGTGGCACTGCAAGAGTCCGGCAGCTGTTTAATCTCTATCAGTCTGTCGGCTCAGGCGCACTGATTAGCGACAGGCTGCCGGACTCCTACGGCCTGATTACCGAGCTTCGTGGATGTGACGTCATGACATCATAGGCATGAAGAGCAGAGTCATGGCGTAGAGTGCAGAAGAAAGGTGCAGAACAGGTAAGTATATTGTCTGCACAGGCATTGCGCACTATTTCAAAAATATAATAAATGTGATGGCACAAGACAGCATTATGGAGATGATGGGGGGACAACACAGGGGGGAGATGATCAGGGGAGGAAAAAATTATGAAGGGGATGATGAAATAAAGAGAATAAAGAGATGGGGGAGGGGGTGTTAGGGGGAGGGGGGCTGATGAAGAGGAGGGGAAAAAGATGAAGTGTATAAAGAAATTATAAAGAGAGGGGGGAGGGGTTATTAAAATGGGGAAATGAATGGGGAGGGGGGTGATGAAGGGGATAGAAAAATGATAAAGCAAATTGGGAGGTAAAGATGGTGATAATGGGGAGATGATGAGGATACATAAATGATAAAGGGGAGGGGGAGGTGATGAATGAGGAGGGGGCTGATGATGAAGGGATAGAGAAATGATAAAGGGGAGAGGGAGGGGGAGGTGATGAATGGAGAGATTATGAATGGTGAGTGGGGTGATCATGAGGGGATAGATGTGCTGTAATAGATATTGTTTTACATACAATAATTTAAATAATTTAAAAATGTTAACTGAGTGATTGAGTTATCCCTTTTCCTCCCCTAAGTGAAGCAGATTCTACCCCTATCCATATATTCCAACCTCGACCATGAATGTAAGAAAGTAGAAAAAGTGCTTGAGTTGTATGGCGCATCTGAACTCGTATGTGAAACAAATTGGCTCGTGGTATGTAAAAGGTTGGCCACCACTGCGCTATATCAATTTATGGAATCCTCAAGATAAATGACTACATTCCAGCCACACAAATAAGCCAAAAATAACATTATTATTATTATTATTATAATTTCTATAAAACTTAAATTAACAAGTAAACATTAAAATCACAGAATTGAATTAAATAACATATCTGTATTTATTCCAAAGCACATAGGGGCTGATTCAGAGTATGGGAGTAAGAGCAACACAGGTGCAAGTGTATGGCTTGGCTAAACCATTTTGCAAAGTAAGGGGTGGTAATTAATTTTAATTATTTTGCAAGCAGGTAAAATACTTTACTTTTGCACATAGAACTTACACACTATGGGCTGGATCCAGACCTAGTGCTTGAACTTAGTTACTCTTGGGATAAACCATGTTGATTGCAGGGGAGTCATATTTCATCTGTTGCAAACAGTGTTAGAGTTGAGAGGTGATGTTTCCTATCCCAAGTCAAATAACAAATAACAGTGTGATAGTAACGCTGGTCAGTATCTGTGTGCAGTAAGCAATAGTAAGATATATCCCTGCATGCAAAGAATACAATTAACTTGACTCCCCCTGAAATCAACATGGTTTAGCTCAGGAGTAACTAAGTTCAAGCAATTAACTAAGTCTGGATCCAGCCCAATGTAAAGTTATGTTTAATCTGTAAATTAGAGTTAAACTAAGAGACTTCCCCTTTCCATTCTAATTCTGCTTTCACAATTTAAATTTTCCTTCCCCTGCAGGTAAACCATGGTTGCCGACTCTCTCAGAATGTCCGGGAGACTCCCGGAATTCTGGGAGATCTCCTGGACTCCCGGGAGAGCACCCTTTTCTCCCAGAGATGATACAATGGCCGGGAATAGTATTATTCCTGGACACTGTATTGTCACATACCCAGTATCCGGACCGCTGCGTCCAGGCACTGTGTATGTGTTGCTATGGCAACACAGGGCCATGATCCGCGTCATTCAGAAGCAGAGGCGCCGCAGAGGGTGGGTGTAATGTGTGGTTATAGCATGTAGGGTGGGGGTAATGTGTGGTTATAGCATGTGGGGAGTAATGTGTGGTTATAGCACGTGGGGGGTAATGTGTAGTTGTAATATGTGGAGGGTAAGTGTGATATAGTATGTGAGGGGGGGGTGGGTGGTGTGGGGGGGGGGGGGGGGGGTAATGGTAATAGTATGTGGGCACAGTGGGGGTGTAATGTGTGGGTAGAGTATATATACTGTATCTATAGGACTGTATATATGTTGAAGCAAAGTAAAAAATTTGTAATTTCCAAGGTCTGTGTCCGGGAGTTTCTTGTTAAAAAAGGTGGTAACCCTATAATGCTCCTGTCCCAAAAAGCGCTTTGCGCATGCAGTGGATGATGTCTTTGACGCGCTGTTCATGATGTGCCTGCTAGAAGACACCAACCGTTGCGGAGCTAGGAGAGTCAGCAAGTGAAAAGTCAGAAAAGCACTGCGGAGGAGGAAGGAAAGATGGACACAAAGGTAAGTAAAAAGGAGAGAGGCTGGAGAAACATGGTGGAGAATACTGAGAGGGGCTGGAGGCACATGATGGGGAATACTGAGGGGGGGTTGGAGGCACATGATGGGGAATACTG
>WWET01000146.1:296943-331183 GCA_011038615.1 Limnodynastes dumerilii | reverse complement strand
TAGAGAGGGCTATTTAAACCCAGCCAGAGCTCTCTTCTGTGCCAGATCTACTTTGTCACAGAAGGAGCCTGGTTCACTCGTTGCTGCATACGTTCCAGTCTTGCCTGCTATCCAGTCTAGCCTGCTATCCAGTCTGAAATCCAGCTTGCAATCCATCCTGCAATCCAGTCCTTGCAGTCCAGTCGTCCAGTCCAGTCCGGCAGTCCAGCCCAGCTAATTGCCAGTAATCCAGCCCAGCCAATTGCCAGCTATCCTGCCCAGTCAACTGTCAGCGATCCAGCCCAGTCTACATTACTGATACCCCTATGCGCAAGCATTACAGCACCCTGCCTTGCCTGCACCCCAGCCTGCAACCCAGCCTGCCCCCCAGCCTGCCACCCAGCCTGCCACCCAGCCTGCAATCCAGTCCTTGCAGTCCAGTCCGGCTATCCAGTCCGGCAGTCCAGCCCAGCTAATTGCCAGTAATCCAGCCCAGCCAATTGCCAGCTATCCTGCCCAGTCAACTGTCAGCGATCCAGCCCAGTCTACATTACTGATACCCCTATGCGCAAGCATTACTTGAGAGCATCCTGCTTTGTCTTTGAGATCCCGACTCCGCCCTCTGACCAACCCTCCAGCGGTTCCCAGAGTCCTCAGGCCGTGATACCCACTCTGTTGGTACTACTTACAGTGAGTCCCCTTGGGGCAATGCCTGTCATCAATTTCTTTTCCTCCAAAGACAATCCATGCACTTGGTCCTTATCAATAAACTTTATTAAAAACACTAAAAATTCAATAAACACTTTTGTCTTCTTTACTGGTCACATTCGTTTTCCCTCTTATATTCAGGTAAACAGTCCGTATACAGACCCTCAAATGGTCCACTTCCCCTAAGATTTCTAAGACTCTCCTCATACTCCTAGCGCATTATATACAAATTGCGCAGTATACCTTCACTCTGCACTATACTTACCTAAGTTGTACCTATCTCTGGCACATAGTGCCTTGACACAGAATACTCTTACCCTGCACTAAATCTATCACAGCGTTTACCTACCCGTGTAGTACTTACCTTTGACACGGTGTCATTCTGCCCTTGCACTATCTCATGGTACATAGTACCACTTTTGCTTCACTTACCTACAGCACACTGTGCCTCTGCACTGCTTGTTTACCCTACTGTACTTACCGGTACTTCCTGTACCAGTCCTGTATATGTTTAAAGCCTTATTCTTTCTCGTTATAGTAGTTTCTCCTTTTCTGATTGCTCTGAGCGGTTGTGTTCCTTACCTGTCTGAACTAAGGGTGTATTCTTTCCTATCTCCACACACGGTACTCCAGGGGTCGCGACCTACTACTTGGGGAGCAGCCAAGCCCAACCCCACCACCAGAGGCAATGGTGAACACCACCTGAAGGTAGGACCTTGCATCCTGGTGCTACTGTGTGTCACACCCTAACATTTACCTTGTGTCTATCTCAGCCTTGCCTGTGTGTATTTTACCTGCAATCTGTACCTGCAATAAATCTCTTATTATTCACATTGACTTCTGCATTTCCTTGTACCTAGCCGCAGGTATTCATAACACTAAATCCCTCCCCCCTCCCACTTCTAACTAAACACTCCCCGAGGTGGCATTAGCACGCCTCTTTCTAACTGGTGCGTAGATCGTGTAAATGACCTACTAAATGACCTACAGTAGGTCACTTCTTAAGTGTGAATCAGGGTCCATGTGTTTTGATTAGGTTACGGACAGTTTTAAGTTCTACACATTTAATCAAGCTACACAAATGAAATGCGTTCCGCCCCATTCTGGCTTAAGAACGGTCTGCATCCAGACTTACAATGGCACAGCACAGATTACTGGAGAGGGCATAAGGCCCTTAACATACCCAATTAGTGTACACGCCTAACGCATCCCACATCGGATCCTGATTTGTACTGGAAGTGGGACTCACACAAAGGGCTTGCGATTGGAAAACAAGCTGTAAAAATCAGCAGACCTAGTACAATGACGTTTGTAACACCTGACAAAAGAACTGGATTGTGATTAAAGTGGACAGAACTTAATATTGCAATGTACACTATAGGTGTACCCTCTCTGTGCGTACCAATCCAGATGTCCATACTGCTACTATTTCCTGCTCACAAGCTGGATATGTTAAAGTAGATCCTGGCTATCAGAAGACTGTGGTCAATAGTGTGACTGTACAGATGCATTAATATTATGAACCTAGAATTGTAGATTTCTATGCATTCACTGCTTGGGGATCCAATTGCATAACAATCATATTTTAATATTTAATGTGCAGTTTGTCAGAGATAAAAGGGCTACTAAATGATTAGTGCTCAGTACCAGTGTCATTAACTCACTGTTTTTCATTTCTGTCCTTAATACCCATACAAAGCACAGAAAAATATATGGGGCAAATATTAAGAGACACCATATAGATGGAGACTACATTAAAATAATAGTTTAAATAAGGTCAATCATAACTTACTCGGCCCTGTGTGTCTGTTTTCCAACATAATTTCAACTAAAATTATTGTTGTGCTTTATTACATTTTGGATTGTGAATTATGGATTAAAATCAAAACAAAATAGGATTTCTTCATCTTGCTCTCTAGTAGACATAGTTCCTCAATACTGCCCTACAAGAGAGATGTGACATCTACAGGAAGCCAGAACACCAATTTATCATAAAGACCTATGAACAGACACATTAGTGTAATACTAAATTATACCTCATGTCCGTAAATGTCACAGCAGACATTTGGCACAATCATCCTGTGCTGTCTGAAGCCAGAACAAAGATTTATCCGAAATTAACGTTATGCTGGAAAATTCAGTCACAATGTTCGGTAGAATAGGCTTAGCAAAGTTTATCCTTTCTCCTAATGCCTTTCTGCTCATCCAATGTACAACCAGAGCCCTGTAGACAATTATTTTGATATCTAAGTATAGACAAAGGTATAAGTTTAATATGTATCTGTTTAAACTCCATTTCCCGAGTTCCCATTTGTAATGCTAATACATCTTGCTCCCGTTTTTGGTGCTAATGGCACTTACGAGTGCATTAGGCTACCTTCTCTGTGTATTTTTCCACTAAAGTAGGGAAAACACACACGGTAATTGCCAACCCCTCTCTGGCTGCCTAATCTAATTGAGTCCCCCTACACAGTGGCTTTCGTCTGACCACTCTACCATACAGGCCTGATTGGTGGATTGCTGCAGAGATGGTTGTCCTTCTGGAAGGTTCTCCTCTCTCCACAGATGAATGCTGTAGCTTTGACAGAGTGACCATCAGATTCTTGTGCACCTCCCTGACTAGGGCCCTTCTCCCCCGATCGCTCAGTTTAGACGGCCAGCCAGCTCTAGGAAGAGTCCTGGTGGTTTTGAACTTCTTCCATTTACGGATAATGGAGGCCACTGTGTTCATTGGGACCAGCAGATCTTTTTCAGTACCCTTCCCCAGATTTGTGCCTCGAGAAAATCCTGTCTTGGAGGTCTACAGACAATTCCTTTGACTTCAAGCTTGGTTTCTGCTCTGACATGCACTGTTGTAATTATAGGGTGTTGTGTGTAGAATTTTGAGGAAAAAAATTAATTTATTCCATTTTGGAATAAGGCTGTAACGTAAAGTGTGTAAAAAGTTAAGCGCTGTGAATACTTTCCGGATGCACTGTACAGGTTAATTCATACCGACATTCAGTGCAGAATATCTTTTTTCCTTGCAAGCTGTCATTTCTCCTCACCATACTTCCAACAGCTCCCAGTCTTTCCACATATTCAACCCTACTCAAAATCTAAGACTTCACTCTCTAAGGGATCTATTTAAAAAGGAGGAGCTGATATATGAAGAAAATACCTTTTTCCTTTATCTTTAAAGCTCTCTCCCTACTTCTTACTCTTTAGTGTATCCTCGGTGTTGAGTTCACCTTCTTCCAGGTCTGCTGTCCCCCTTGCTCTAAATGAAGACAAGGACAAGGTTTACGCTCTCAGGATGGAAAGCCTATTATAAAAGAGAGGAGTTACCTGACCCCAGCTGCAGGCCCCTCCTGATGGCAAGGATAAAAGAAATAACAAAAAAACAAAAACAGAATATAAAAAGATACTGGCAGTGCTGAAGACAATCTTCTGTCAGAGATAAAACAACAGGTAACATTGGATATTTCTGCTTGTAGGATCGACAGGAAGGCAAATGATCCTACAAAGCATGACATTTGGACACTTACGTATTCAGCAACATCTTGGTTGTCCTGAAGACGCTGCATCTGGCTTTAAACTACGTCTCATGTACTCTTAGTGGTGTACATCTTCATATAGGAGGCATATTTAGGGTATTTAAACCCCTCTCCCTTTCTGCTATTGCCAAAGTATCAGCTCACACTGTTACTAAATTTTGCTATTAGCTATGGCTTTATGTACCTACTGGAATTTCTGGCATTTGATGGTACTCTTGCTTTTTGATTCTGACAGCTCTTCATTGCGTTTCATTGAGCTCTTTTCTATTGTGGATAGTTTGAGAGGTCTATTTCCAATTGTTAAAAAAAATTATAATTAGGAACTGCACATAGGCCTGGATTCAGAGTTTGGGTGTAAAAGTAAAACAGGTGCAAGTGTACAGCTTGGCTATTTTGCAAAATGAGGGGTGCTCATAAATCTTTAACATGCAGGGAAAATACATTACTTTTGCACACAGAACTCAAATATTGCATAAGCTTTATGTTTAATCTATGGAACAGAGTTGAGCTAAGAAATTTCACCTCTCAAATGTAAATTTGCCTTCTCTTGCAGTTCAACTTGGTATAGCTCAGGTCTACACTTACACCTAAAAGAAGGTGGAAGTGCAGCTCTGAATCCAGGCCATTGCTTCCAACAATATCAGGTGTAAGCTGACACACTCTTAATTCAAATTACTTCCACTATCCAACTTGTTGCAAATGGTGGTTCTAGACTGGTTAAGAGGCTGGATTACAACACACCATTATGAATATCAAACGCAAAAATAAATAAAAAAGAAAAGTGGCCTTGTGTATGTAAATATATTATTCCAACTTGCATTTCTATTGCTGGCTGGTGGAGTACTACAATCTTAAGTGTTCTCAATTAAAATCAATCGGTGAGAGGTGGATGGTTGTTATGTATTACTCAGCCTTATTGAAAAACAGAGCGTATCACCATAATCATTGGGCCCGATTCAATTTGCCACAATGAAAAGTACGGTGCACTTTTTCCCATCAAAAATTAGCGGATTTTTCTGCGCACCTCTATGGGGTGCGCATAATAATCCACAAATAAAATAGCTATGCACTGCAAATAACGCATGTGTAAAGCTAAATGGATCAGGCCCTTGTGGTTTTTTTTGGTAGGATTAGCAATATAGGCTTCCTTTTGGTCCACTGCATTACTAAAAGTATCAATACAAGATGCATGGAGTATAAATAACAGTAACCTTTCCCATTCTTTGTTAAAGTTTCTACAAAATACATGGTAATTTTGTTACTGTACCTCTATGTCTTATACTATAGCACTTAAGGCAATAGTATGACATGCTTCAACAGAAGAACCCATAATGCAGGGGTGGCCAAACTGTCGATCGCGATCGACTGGTCGCCCGCTGATTGGTGAACAGTCAATCGCAGCTCCCTTCTCCCTGCGGCGGCAGTGATAGACGGGATGGGCTGGTGCAGCGGTCATGTGGTACAGCCAATAGGAATAGGCGCTGTAATACATAAAAAGGCAAAAATACTATATGGACACATAAAGATGGCTGAAAGAAGAAAGACTGGCTGGACACACAGAAGGGGCAATAGGGTTGGTTTGACACAGAAGAAGGGGCAATAAAGTTGTTTAGACACACAGGAGGGGGCAATAAAGCTGGGTGGACACACACAAAGGGTGAATATACATATAAAGGGGGGCAATAATGCTTTCTGGACACAGAAGGAGGGGGAAATAAGACTGAAGGGACACAGTATGAGGCAATAAGGCTTAGTGGACACACATAAAGAGGTGGCAATAAAGGTGGTTGGACACAGAAAGAAGGGCAATAAGGCTGTTTGGACACAGAGAACAAGGGGACAATAAAGCTGGATGGACACACACTCAAAGAGGGGGCAATAAGACTGGCTGGACACACCAAAGGAACTGTCAATAAGGCTAGTTAGACACACAGAAGGAGGACAATAAGGCTTACTGGACAAAAATAAAGAAGGGGCAATGAGGCTAGATGGACACAGAAGGAGGAGGCAATAAGGCTGAATGGACATTGAAGGAGTGGGCAATAAGTTATAAGTTGACATTAGCTATAGTTATAAGCTAACGTAGTTAATATTAGTTAAAATAATTTTTTAATTATCTGCGATGTTAAATTTATCAAATAAAAAATAACAGTTCAATGTAATTTCTGTTTATGCACTTTGTAATTCCTGTTTTTTTGTACATTTTTGCTTTTGGTGTACCGCAAAATTCTGGAAATGGGTTAGGTGTGCAGAGGGTAACACTGATAACACTGACAGGGAATATACCTGTGCTCCTTGTTCAGTGTATTGAGCGCTTTATCCATGTATTCTGTGTTCATAATTTGTAAAACAGGGAACTGTGTGCTATAGTTTAAAAACACCCTTTAATTAGGCTAACATTAATGTTTAGTTTGTTTTAGGTGTTCATTGGCTCATAGCCCCTAAAGTACTGCGGTATGATTATTTTGGACTATGGTACATCTCAAAAGATTTTTTACATTTAAAGTAGATCCCCAAGTCCGAAAGTCTGGCCACCCCTGCCATAATGTGACTGAACTTTCAAAATAAATTGACTACAGCCTAATAACATGTCTAGATACACAGTAGAGCACTACCATAGGACAGGATCCAATGAAGCATCTGCACTGGGATCAAAATTTAAAGCCCAATTTTTAATGTTTTATTTCCGTACTTTTCAAATTGCTACAGATCCTTGTGTTTATTCTGATTACTTAGCAACTGGTGAAATAATCGGATTGGATACAATGAAACATTATTAGAAGCTGAATGTATTGGGATTGTCCATTGAATTTCTCTTATTCTTACTACCACTCTGTTTTAAATACATCGCATAGACCTATTTTTAACAATATTTCTATTTGTAATAAATAATAATTGGGCTGTTTATATTTCATATCTCTGAATATTCATATCCCCCACACTGCTGCATATAGAGTACAAGTCTATTAGATTGGTGTGGAGAGATATTTTGGAGAACAAAATGGATGGAGTCTCACTTCAAACTAACTTCAGGGTGTTTGTTAAAGATTAAATTCTTAGCCAACACTTTACACTGACAACCAAAATAAAAAAAAGGGTATGGGATATCTATAGAAGAAAAGGTGATGGGGGCTGCTGAGGTTCAGTGGCTAGCCCAACTAGGGCAAAGGAGAGGCTTCTAAAAAAAAAATCTACCAACTGCCTCCAAAGGATTTGACAAACAAATAGACTAGTGTTAACAAGTATGTGGGTCACTCACCTGCCCTGCATTCCCAATGAACACAACTTTGTGTAAAATAGAAATAAGTATCATTTTTATTCGCAGAACAATAAATGAATAAAAATGACATTTCTATGTTACACCGCAGGGCTAACCTACACTAGGTGATTTGTTTGACCGTTCCCTTGGAGGGAATGGGGAGATTTTTGAGAAACTTCACCTCTTAATTCTAATTCTGGTTTTACAATTTAAATCTGCCTCCCCTGGCAATGCAACATGGTATTGCTCAGGTCTACACTTGCACCTAAAAAAAAGGCGTAAGTGCAACTCTGAATCAGCCCCTAAGTCTCTAACATGTACAAAACACTGCATTAAGAATTTACATGGTTAAGAATGGCCAGTAGAGGCCAGTTATTTTGACATATGTAATTCAACTGTATAAACCAGCAGTGAATAGTCAAATATGCTGGCACATAAATCTACAAAACAAATCAAGAGATGAAGACATATGGAAAATTTACTGCACTATAGAATAACAGCACCATGTTTATTAGGGAAAATATATCATTTTCAATTAGAACACAAAGGCAAATTTTGCAGAATAATGCAATTGTCGAGTGTTAAAGCCATATCAGAGCTATTTAATTACATAAAGATGAAATGCCAATAAAAATATACTATGCAGCAGACAGCCTGAAATTTGATAGCCGAGTATCTTTGAGATTTCTACAATGTATTTTGCTATTCACAGTTTAGTTTGCATTACACAGAGAAACTTTTGTTTTTATTTTTTAAACATATCAGTATAATATAAATTCCTTACATTATGGAAAAGCACAGGTGTTCATAGTACGATGCATTGTTAAACCTAGAATGTGTCATTTTGCATCATGTTTTTGGAATTATACAAAATAATGTAAACATTCCATCAGTCCCCTTCAAATAGCTGTAAAACGGAAACGCTAAAAGTAAACAGGTCTCCTAAACACATACACAGAAGAAGCAGCCATTTTGTTGAAGTAACATTGTATATCAATTGCCTATAAACTACTGGCACCACGGATGTAAAGACGAACTTTTAAAGAATTTTCATCAATACTGGCAGTTCAAAGTTCATATTGGATACCTCAGTGATGCCATAGTTCCTAGTAAACAGATACACCAAACATGTATAACCCAAAAAGAGCCAGTTTGGTTTGTATTACAGGTCAACCCTAAAGAGGAAAAAACAAACAATGTCTCAACGTTTCATTATTCACCCCAATCAAGGTAGCGGAGGAAGATCAAACTTTATTGAAACTGTTTGAATACAAAATATATTGCACTATAACCAAACAAATGTCAACATAAAGTCCAATCTGTTTTTGCTAATATGTACAGAGGAAAATGCCCATTATGGGCATTAACAAGTTAGGCTACCTTGGTTAAGTATCTACAGTATTTGAAACAAAAAAATAGCTTACAGATGATGATGTGCAACGTCCCAACAGTCCCAGAATAAATAACTAAACGTCAGAATGTGTTTGGCAATACTTTTTAGACTCTTCCCCTTTCCCCCCCACCAGTTAGTGGTATGCAGCATGTTGTCAGTTTATATATCTCTACTTGTATGCAGGGGAATGTAAGGAGTAGTGAGTAAATGAAAACATGACAAGCAGGGCTTTATTTTGAGTCTCTGTACATAAGGGATACACCTCTCTCAGTAGTGTAAAGTAGACCAGTAGCAAAAGCGCTTGTACAGTTTACGCCAAAGTCTATTTCATATTTAACCTCTCATTCCATATCACACAGAATATACCAAAAGCTACAGTGTACAAGTACTGTATAGACCCTATTTTTCTGATAGACATACAATTTACAAAGAAGTAATCCATCCAATGTCAGCATAGGTTCAAGGTCTTAGGCTGTATGTAAGCAACTAACCCCTAACCTGTCCTACATAGAGGAGAAACTTAAGCAAAAAGATGTCTTCTGGGATAAGTAGTAAAAACCAGGTGCAAGCTACAATAAGTTACAAATCAACAGATTTTCTTCCTATGATACTGAATCTATTGCATGACTTTTTTCTAAACTTAGTGGAAAATAACATTTCTACCTTATTTTGCAGCCGTGGCTAATGTTTTCATATGTAAAATAATATGGAAAGACATGCACTCCTCTTTAAAGTTCTAAATGTTTTTGTTTTTTATTTTATTTTCAAGATTGCCTACATATAATTTTTACACTTTTTCTCCCCTGATTCTTGCACCCACACACTAGTCATACCTGTCAAGATAGAAAAAAGGCACAGATCATACAACTTTTTTTTTTTTTTTTTTTTAAACAAATTAAAAAGAAAAAACGACATTATGTTGCACAATAAGGTACAACTGAAATATTGGGAAATCAGTGAGAAGGGACTAAATTTATACTGCATACCTTAAAACAGGAGCCTGGCTGATAAGAACACACCCATTTTGAAAACTGAAATGGAGTAGTGACTGTTTTATTGTTTTAATCAGCTGCCTTGAAATAGTGCAACTGCACACAATTATACCAACACACAACTTAGGATTTTTTTTCTTTTATTTTGTCTTTTAAACAAAAAATACCTTTTTTTTTATTTATTTTTTTTTAAAGTCAAGTGCAATATGTACTTGAAAGCCTCATCAGTTCTGATATTTAATGCAAATATGTTTCCAATGTCTGATTTCTGAAAACTGTTTATAGCCAATGCTAACAAAATAAGGCTAACAGGAACGCCTTGTTTCATGCCCCGTGTCGTCTTGCCTATTTGTCTTTGGCCTAACAGGCTTCTATAATGTGAAATAGGATGTATCTTTTAGAATTTGTAACTGTGTGGGATTGACAGTAGACATTTAAAGTTACGGTACGCCGTTAACCACCACCTGCTGCCCGTCCACCGCCTCAGGCTTCTCTTTCTTTTGAATACGGTCTTTGCCGGCGCGGAGTCTGTTGCCTTCAACAGGTGTGTTCTGCAAACTTCTAGTATGTACACTTCTCTCGTTATTGCAGTCAATACGAATCTGTGCCGTAAAAAAAAAAAATCCAATTTATTTCTGCAAACATTTGCATATTAAGGGCCGTATTCAGAGATCCGTTTGTTAAAAGTACGCAATTATACCCACTGAAGTTGCAAGGCAACACCCATGACACCCGCCTCACACAGACGGGTTGATGGTAACTTACGAGTGCCTCGACCACCCTTATCTTTAAGTGTGCATTTCCAAGCGTATAATACATCTGTACGTGCGTACCTAACTAACCGCGCCCTCAAACAGTCATTTAAATGCCCCCCCCACCCCCCACCCACTTACACGTATCTGTCTCCGGACGGATAATAACCACACCCCTCCATACGTATTTTCTCACATGTGATTCACAAGTCCGTGCCTAATGGACTTCCCTGCGTAAAATGAACGTAGATTGCGTAAATTTAGTAACTACGCGTGCGCGGCTTATCCGATCTCAAAAATAGGCATGGAAGTTCCCGCAAAAACGGATCTCTGAATATGGCCCTAAATTTGTATAATTTTTAACATTTAACATTATGATCATTCAGTTGTCAAGTGATAAAGCAGCACATCCCCACCCTTGGCTGTGTTTGAATTAATGTTCCTTATCTTAAAATAGCTGCTGGCAATTTGGGTTGGTGTGTGTGTGTGTGTGTGTGTGTGTGTTCATTTTCTTTGCAGACTTTTCATATAGATTCCCATATTATAAAGATGCTGAGTTCTAGTTCACTCTTTAGGTCTTTCCTGTGTTTAAGAATCCTATTATATGTTAAATTGTCGTGTGTGTATGTATGTATGTATATAGTTCATATGATACTGTCACTCCTCGTAGTAGTAAACCTGCCCAGGGTGCTCATCCGATAAATTAAGCCACAGTAGAGTAAATGGAAGTCACTTCTGAGGCTTGCAATATAGTTAAAAGTAAGCTGGACAAAGTAAACTACATTGCAAGCCTCAGGAGTGACTTCCATTTCCTATACTGAGAACAAAACATAAAACACATGCACATGATCCACATTAACAACATCTAAACATCGGCTAACCTGGAGAGAACCGTCTGCTGTCCTTACTTTAGGCTCTCTTGAATTGCGCTGTCTGTTGTCTGTTCGAGATTGGTCATCATTTGCTAAATTACCAGAAAGCAGGCATTATAAATGGAGCTTTTCAGTAATACACACAAATCTTATCACGATTACATTAATTAAACAAATTAAGCTAGAAAAAAAAACAAAAAAAAACTCAAGTTAAAACAAGAACAAAGCTTTACAAAAAAAAAAAAAAAAAAAAAAAAAAAACCCCGCATGACTTTCAAAGGTAACCCCTTCTCCGATGGGGTGTTCTTTGCAAAACAAAAAACCCTATTGGATCGCCGAATTTTTGTATGCAAGTTAATGGCTGTTCCGTAGTCATGTACCTTTTTTTTTTTTTTTTAATCTTGAAAATGAGAAATAAATTACCTTTGAAACCTCCACGACCCCGGAGACCTTGACCGCGTGCTCCCCCACGTCTTCTCCCATCTCCTCTACGAATATAGCTATCTCGCTCTTCTTCAGCAGGGGCTAAGGACCAATCACTGAGCTCATCTCTGTGGTCAGATTCAGTCTCCGAAGCATTCGATGCTTCAGAATTTGTACCTGCTCAAAAACATTTCCTATGTATTAAGTTTTTCCCCATAACATTTTAACAGCGTTGTCTTTAACCAATAATTGTTAATTAGATAGACATGTCAAAAAAATTCCAACTCCCTAGATATGTGAGCTATGCAGCATCAATAGGCCGCAAGTAGTTGAAGTACCTTTATCCAGTACTGAATATGGTACTTTTACTATCTAGATTAAGGTGGTTATTCTAAAGTTAGACATAGTTTTAATACTTTATGAATACTAGAATTGTGTACCTATACAATAATTAGAGAGAGAAAAATACACCAGTTTTGGTTTAACTGATCACTGTACACATTATAGGACCCCTCCTGTAGAGATTTTCTAACATAATTGACACCGGGGACTGATTGAATGTTAGAAAAATACAAATTCTGTCAAAACTATGATGGACTGCAGAATTGTACTTAACAGCAGGGGTGTAACACAGTAAGGCCCCACAGCAAGAGCACAGCTAGACCTCTGGATAGGGAAGTTCATCTTAAGACCTTCAGTTGCCACTTGCTTAGTAGGCAGCTTTCTCTGCACAGGGAGGTGGCTGCAGAGCATCTGTTTTGTAGCTATGTACCACTGTCAGGATCCAACCTGTAGTTAGGCCATAGCTTTATAATGCATGTGCTATGCTAGAATGACTGAAGAATACAGGACCGTATATATAAGTCCGGTGCTTAGCATCTTAAAGACCGCATATACACAATCTATGTAAGAATAAGATACGTAGATTACGTAAAAAATGTACTACGCATGCACAGTAGTAAAAACCGCTAAACACCAGACGTATATGTTACACAATACCTGCCTATTACGATAGTTACACAATAACTGTTTATTATGAAAGATGAATACATTAACAACGTTTAAAGGTGCTACATAAAAATGTAAAAAAAAATATTTGTATGTGCTACAGAAACTTTCATGAAAAAGTTGACATTTCTTAGAAACTCACCAGAAGCATATCCAGTGCCCCGCCTACTGCGCCCTCTGTTGTTGTAAGGACGTCCGCCTCGTCCTATGCCGCTGCAGTCTTCACTCAAATATCCCTTCTCTTTGTCAGGGCGATTTGGTGGAGGCCTTGAGCTAGCTCCAATTTGTCGAAGTTGCTCATCAATCTGCAGCCGCTCCAGGCGGAGTTGGTCCACTTCCTAGTGTGCCGTTAAATACATAAAATGAATGTACTGTATGACAAAGACAACATTCATCCAGACATTCAATTACATGTAAGCATTTCTGTGGTTTACAGGCAGATTACTTATTATTTACAATTTTGCAAATCTGAAAATACACAGAAACCAAGCAGAAAGTTTTTTCGTTGTGTAACTTGCACAGTGATAAATTCTTATTGCCTCTGTACAAGACAAAGACAAGCAAATACTGAATTGGGATAGTTTAGACCATAAAGTCTCGAAATCAGCTCCCTTTGTGCATGTTTATGTATAAATATATATAGATGCTTGTGTTGTTCAGAGGTCATTCAACTTCCTAACAAAGTCAAACAAGTAGAGGCCCAATGACTATATGTTGTAACCACTATGTGCAATGCTGGATCTTATAGTTCCGCGATCTGAGCTCCGCTTTATCCAGGCATTTGTGCAAGTGATTGGGAGACCACTTCCACTGCTCGTATATAGTTCAGTCGAGTAGACCTGCCTTAAAACTTCACATCTGTCCCTAATTGAAATCTGGATAGCGCAGGTGCCCTTGGACAAGCACTTAGTGAATTTTTAAATAAAGAACCTCTTTGGATCGTTCCGAGATCATTTCTCAATAGAAATAGGCGCTTGTAGCATATACAAGCTCAGAAAACACAAAGCAGGCATTTTCCTGATCTAGGAGGTTACATTAAGAACTTGTGAGTAAAAAAAAAAATTTGTGAATTTGTGAGTTTTTACTCTCTTGCTTTATATGTACTTCTGTTAGTTGGGAATAGATTAGGGGCCAGCTGCTTGCCACATCCACTATTCCCACCATTCAACCCCAAGAACCTGTGCGCAATACCAATATACTCTACATTAAGAACTTGTTCATTCTCTCGCTCAGTGCTTGGACTGAAGGTCAAGACTGACAACAAAATGACCTTAAATGACGAAAGCAAACATATTACCGTCAAACTATCCAAAACAAGCACAATTTATTCATGTGCGTGTGTATTTTAATTTTTCAACTATCCTATGGTACAAATTAATAAAAAGTTACCTTTAAATAATTAAGGTGGTAGTCCAGCAGAACTGTTGCATTAGTGATGCTGTCCTTCGTGCCGACAAATACAAATGGAACCATTCCCTAAAAAAGAAGGTCACTATATTTATATACAAAGGCTGCAGAAACAGTGCTAAGCGTTGAAAGCGTATCATTCAGGAAGTCCGTTTAAACCCCTTCAATAAATAAACAATAAAAAATATAAAAAATATGTTGTCTTAACAACTGTGATTCATAGTGATTTCATAATAATGAAAATGTTTGCAGTTAGGAGACATCCAACTTATCAAACACAGTAAGATACCTTAAGAATAAGTCAGTACAAAGACCATTGCTATACCTCTTCTTGGGACATGTTTTTATCATTTTCAGCTTCAATTCTAACTCGAACCACCCCTGATTTATCCACTATTTCCTGAATAAGTTTCCCATTTTTGCCAATGACTTTTCCTGTAACAAAGCAGAACATGAACACATGAACAAAAATGAGTGACAGCAGCAAAATTGTTATTTATTCAGTCACATTAAATAGAGCTAAAGTTTACATTTACAAAATTTTTATCATAGTTGATATCTGGTCAGAAAGACAAATATTCCTTTCTTATGTTATGTAGTTTCCCATCAGAGGAACATGAAAAAAGGTTATTAAAAGTTTGCTTCAGGTTGTAAAGCAAATGCCTCGATGCAGCCTGCCACCTTGTGGTAAGACATTTAATGAACGGATTTCAACAAACCAAATACTGAGAATTCAGGGATCAGTAACTATCAGACCTGCAGTAATTTATAAACTACACTTAGAGACAACTGTTCTCATACCAATACGCTGTGCACAGCAATAACAGCAGTATGATCACACTATACTGCACAGTATTTACATATAAAAACATTAAGCATCAAACTTACTGCTTTAAGAGCACGCACAAGTATACCACCGACACTACAGACCAGTATAAATTCCAAACACAAATTTTTTAAGTACATTTTCATTAAACACTAATTGAAAATATTGCTTTACTTAGAATCCATAGTCCCAGCCTACCTGTTAAAAATTGAGGAATTGTCTGATCACAGACATCCTGCAAACACATACTGCGACACAGGTTAGGAACTCATTCCAATATACCTATATTGTGAACTAACTGTACTATTTATGTATGTGCTGACAAATGGTGCTATGTATTGTTTGGTATGAAGTGCTGGAGTTGTAATGTTCCTTACAATTAAATATGTGACAACATATTACTGTGTTTCAGCCTTCTACCAATACTATCAAGAGGCACCGTTTCTTATTATCATTTCTCTGCAATAAGAGACAGACAATTTTGTTAAGAAATAGCAGAATGTACGTATGCCAAGTTTGGCAATTAAAGAAAAAAAAAATGACATACCTACTAAATTTCGAGGAACTTGTATCACGTCTTCTGCAAATTCAAGGTAAGTTCTAGCTTTCTTGACAGCATCTTGGTCCTATACCAGGACAAAAATGTATTAAAAAAGCTTATTTATTTATTTTTTCAAGTTGACTTAAGTAGAATAAGATTTACTTGGTTTATTTTGGTTACTAGGAACTTTTCCAATATTTGGAAGCCAATATCATTATTAGAAAACCCTCACCTCCCCATAAATATGAAAGGTGCACGTGTCTTCATCCAGATCAATAGCGGTAACACCAGGAACTTTTCTTGCTTGTTGTATATTCGCTCCGTGAGTGCCAATGGCTAAACCCATCAGATCTTCTCGTACGACAAATTGCTCGTGAAATCTGGACGCTAGCTGCCGTGAGCTCTGTAAGAACACACTCTATATTCATACATCATAGTTACAAATGCAAACTAAGGAGAAGGAACTGAAACACCAGAACAATATTTACAAAAAGGACCAAAAAGTTCATATATAATTTGCTGAAAAGGTCTTACAATGTCACAATTTGATTTACATCCAATGCGGTCGTTATTGTACTTTGTATCTGGAAATTAAAGTGTAAAGTACAAGTGACATACTTCAAGTTGCTTGCTGGCTTCTTCATTTCTCAACATCAGAGACAATTTGGTCCTCAGACTCCGGAAATGCATATCACTCAACATGTTCGCCCTCTTGATTGTAACTTCATTAACGGACTATAATGAAAAAAAAAAAAAAGATCAGAAGTTATATTAAAGCCCATAACAAATAAGTTTGGAGATTTTCAGCATGTGACCAGTCATAGTAAGTATAGTTTTATACAATGGTCACATATATGTTTTGTTGCCAGTTCTAACACTTTGGCTCAGCTAACTTCTCTGGTTACTTTAAGGAAAAAATGTGACCACAGGTGGATTACAGTAAGGCCATCTTTTACACTACTGCTTTTTATTTGACTGTATGTGACAACACACTGTTTTAATATTTGAATACAGAAGGTGCAGGGCAGAGCTTGAACAGCCAGTGCTCTGATAAAACATTAGAATGTAGCAGAGTATTTCAGTTCAGTCAACTCAGGAATGTCTATCAGTAAATAGGTTTCCCAAAGTAAGGGCAAAGCCATCATGTGACCAGTCTGAACATTTAAACTCAAGTGTAATAATAAAAAAATATTCTGTGTAAATAACATATGACAGGCTAACAGGATGTTAAGTACAGTGCATTTTGAAGGCAGAAATCATAGCATTCTGAAGTTACCCTAGAAACTCACAGCAGTAATATTAAAGTGCTCCTGTAAAAAACAAAATTAACATTTTCTGTGTTTTCTATCACAACAGGGGCCTCTGAATAAAGTCTGCAAACTCCTGACTTTCTAAAATGCTTTGGCAGGACAAGGTCCAATCATTACAAGACTACAGTGATTTTTTTTTTGGCATATATAAACTTAAAAAGAGGACAGACCCAAATAAAACTTAATAAAACAGTCCTAGCTGCATTTCAAAATAGTTAATGTACAGTGAGTTGGGCAAGTCAGAGACAGTACTTACCAAGATGACAAGCTGGCAGTTTTCAGAATCATAGGTTACAGAAAACGCTCCAACCGCCTTTTTGAAATCTTTGTGAGCAGATTCTTTTGCGCACCTGAATACAAGACACAAATCATGTAAAACATGCAGATATTCTTCTTGGGTTTCAAAGTGGTCAGCAATAGGACCTCTCACAGAAGAGGTTCTGGGTTTTGTGTTTACACACTGTATACCTGATCCAGACCCAAACGCAAATACTAATCCTGCATTTCATAATACCGGATGCAAATCATTAAAGGCTTAGGTACAACCTAGCTGCAAACACAACCGCAGCTCTGAATTCTTATGCAAGAACCACAGGTTGTGTAGAAACAAAGCAGATACGTTCAGCCCTTTACCAGCTATACATGCATAAGCAGCATTACCTTCCTCAGGTGGATAAAACTGTCAAGTTGCAAAATGATTTGTTGCAGTCCTCATAGATATGCTGTACTAGGAGAAGCTGCTCCAGCATGGATTACTTTCCTGAAACTCCTGCTGCCCCTGAAAGGCTAAGTACCAGCCAGTATCTCTCTATATCAGATTCATCAGATTAAGATTATGTCACCTGAATTTGCTGCTTGGTTTATAAAACTGCAAGTGTGTAAGTGTGCAAGTGTGCCTGTTGATAGTTCCATCACACTATATAACAGAAAACTTTTCTTACTATTTGATATTGCAGATGTCCTCAGAATAGGAGCAGGCCTTGCAGTTATTGCATTGTATTAAAAATATATGTAATTTAATAGAGGATCAGATATTGCCCTCCTGTTACAAGAAATTAACATAGCCTTTCAAATAACTCCCTGAAAACCTTCCCTCCGACTAAGTAATGTTAGGGTATACAATGCATACGACTTTCCACTTTCTCAACTGTGTACCCCATCACATGTCATCAAATGGTCAATTCTTCTGCCATCCTTTCATTAAGGAAATCCCTGGAGAGACTCTTCACAGGACTATGCAGAATCCACCCCCCAGAAACCCCAGCCCTATCAGAATCAACCTCTCACTCTATAGATTAAAGTCCCACACACTAGCTTATGTTGCTATGGTGATGAAAAGCATTTCAGTATGTAGATTGCGCACGTGCAGTCTTTAAATACTGCACGTACGCAATCTATGTACCGAAATGGTACGCAGATAGCGGAAATGAGCTACTACGCATGCATAGCTCAGTTCTTATTATTACGCACTTAAGAAGCGTTCTCCTTAAGTGTGAATCCGGCCCTTAACTCTAAATGTGGAATTATTCTTCATAAGGTGAAAGAAATAACTCCAGGCAGCACTAAATAATAATATCAATAAGTGAAATTAACTGTCACAATTTATTCATTAATACAACTTAAAAAATACTGAACACCAACAATTCATAGAAAATGCTTAAATAGTATTACTGCCAATCTAGATAAAGCATCTAAGTGTTTTCTATGAATTGTTGGTATAAACATTGGGCTGGATCCAGACCTAGTAAAGTCCTTGAACTTAGTTACTCCTGGGCTAAACCATGTTGATTTTAGGGGGAGTCAAGTTAATTGTGTTCTTTGCATTCAGGGATATATCTTTGAATCGCTTAATGCACACAGATACTTACCAGCTTTACTGTCACACTGTTATTTAGACTTGGGATAGGAAACATCACCTCTCAACTCTAATACTGTTTGCAACAGATGAAATATGACTCCCCTGCAATCAACATAGTTAAGCCCAGGTGTAACTAAGTTCAAGCACTTAACTAGGTCTGGATCCAGCCCATTGTGACAATTTATTTCACCTCTTGATATTATAATTAGTGCTGCCTGGAGTTCTTTCTTTCATGCTGTTTATGATCAGTTTGGGCAGATACCAATCCCAAGGACTAGTGCTCTGATAACACCTATTCATTTTATAACAGTTTCTTCTCCTGGTTCGTTTTCTTTTTCTTCAAAAAATGTACATTTAAATATACTGGAAAAAATCAGGCATTTAAAGGTAAAGGCAAAAAAATGCAACGCTGGATCGAGGAAACATTGTTTAGAGTACACTTACATCTGCCGCAAATCTTCAGGTACTTCCAACTTAATCTTATGAAAGGTGTTTTTTGTCGCTGGCTTGTTCGGGTTTACAGATCTCAGCCTCTCTATGGTGACAATCTCGTTATATGTAGCATCACAAGCTGCATATTCTATTACGTAAAACTGAAAGTGCAAGGAAAAGAAAAGGAAAGCATTAAATTTGGTCATAAAATTAAAATAACGCGCCAACATTTGGTATCTAGACTGCATGTGGTTGACAGAACTAAGAGAAAGTGACCCTTATGGAAAAACAGAAAGAGAAGCCAAGCTATCATAATTGAACAAAAGAAGAATAGACATATTCCTACCTCACCCTTTATCATTCTAACTTTAGCTAGCCACCAGCAGCATGGCTCTTTCTCATTTGCCCTGGAATACACCTGGAAAACAATGAAATATTGTTAGAGGTTCTTACAATACCAGGATGGTGTTCAGCAATTCCGCCATGAACCCCACAGTGAGCATAGAAAATGTTATGAAAATATGCATGGCACATCTAAACACAATCAAACACGTCCCTTCCTCTTTTCATACCATATACGTACTAAAGCAGAGTCATCATCAACCATTAATCAGATTATTTCTAAGATACAGTAAATATATATGGTTCAAACTGATGCTATACTGCACACTAATGAAAACAAGCGCAAATAAAAAAAACTCCAAAACTCAAATTCTAAAAACTGAAGACAAATCTATTGTTAATTAGCTGGAGAGGGAAATTTATGCAATTTAAGCACAAAAGGGGAGCCAAACTGCACCCGGCAAACCAAGATGCAAAGTGTGGATTGGCTGGTAATACTTATATACACAAACATAGAAAAGCTTTATTGCTTTTCAATCCAGAGTTGTACCACAATCCTCCCCTCTTAACTCATACGGTTTGCACATTTTACATATTCTTCCCTTCAGTTCATCACGAATTTTCCAATGTTCCACTTTTTTTTTTTTGTTTTACTTACTCCCAATTGTGGATCAACCCCCACAAGTCCATCTTCTTTCCAATATCATTTTAAGATCGTAAAAGCTATTCTTTTATCTGGTTCATTGTGGTTTCTCATGTAACAAGCTCAAAACACACAAATATTTTATAGCTTTATACAATGCAGCTAAATACGGAACAAAACGCAAGATAATGGGCCTAGAAATATGGATTCAATAGGGTTTTACCTACCTGGAGTCTTTCTGTAAATAGCTGTGTTCACACAGTCATTAGCGACATCTTTCTAAAATGCCTCAAAAACAGATCTGCCATGGAATCCAAAATTTGTCTAGCATAAAGGATATAGGACCGGATCCAGACCACCGCACAGGTTTGTCCTTCCGATAGAGGGGAGTGAACGCCCCCTGGCACTCCCCTCTCTCGTGTAGGCTTTATGGAAGCTTATTCTGCCATAAGCCTGCCTTCTCGCAGATCAGCGGTCCGTACGACCGCTAATCCGCACAAGCTCCCTCCCACACTATACAATTAGCATGCTTCCCACTCGCCCACTTTAGCAAGCGGAGGGGAAGCACAGCACATTTCCTAGGAAATTGGCTGGCACGGACCAAATTTCCATATGATATTTGCTACGCTAGGGTATCATAACACAAGTGTAACATCTGGAGGGCACATGCCTTCAGTCAAATCAGGCCACTTACGCACCTTGCATGAGTAAGTGGCCTAACGGACCTAACTCTGGATCCGAACCAGTTAGTAAATGCAGGGCTTGCAAAATAAATAAAAAAATCACCACTTTTTACAAACAACTCCCTCTTGAAGGCAGCAGAGACAGCATCAAATGGCACTTCACAACACTGATTACCCAGTCATGTTCATGAAGCAAGTTTATCACCTAGAACAGCAAGTTCCTGGCAATGATCACCCTGACATCAATATTTCATCTACAAAAGGCCACCGGTTTCCCTGAGTGTTGCTAAAAGCACCATCGATATACTGGTGGAAGTTCTTTGGGACAAATAAAAGGCATGTGTACTTGATACATAGTTCCCCAACACAATCTGAGAAACTAGTGATGCTGAGCTGTAACTAGAATGTGCATGTATTTCTATGCCAGAAAGTCTTCTTCCTGACTTCCTTTTATATCAGTGTCTGTAAATGCCATGAGCCACTAAAGATGTTGGAACACTTGACACATTTTACATAAACATTCCTATTGCGATCTGTACATATATAGAAACATAGATAGCGATAGCAGATAAGAGCCACATGGCCCATCCAGTCTGCCCAGTTTATTTAAAACTATATTGACCCTTAACCCCATTTACCCTCAGTTAGAGATTTCGGATATCCTTATATTTAGCATGTTCTACTGTGTTAGCCTCAACCATCTCAGATGGGACGATATTCCACTTATCTATCAGTAATTTTTTGCACATTTGCTCTGCATCTACCACCCTACAGTTTATTTTCATGCCCTCGTGTTCTATTACACCTCTTCCTTTAATAAAATGCCACACCCCTCTAGCCGATCACAACCCTTGATATATTTGAAAGCTGCTATCATGCCCCCCCTCTCTCTTCTCTGCTCCAAGCTATACATGTTTAGTTCCTCTAGCCTTTCTTGGTATGTTTTGTGACAAAGGCATGGAACATTTTAGTTGCTCTTCTTGCTCAGTGTTTATGTCTTTCTGGAGATAGAACTGAACACAGTATTCTAGCTGAGGTTGTACCAACGATCTATAAAGGGGCATCACTACTTCTCTTCCAGTCTACCTAGATCATCCCTCATTTTGTGTACCCCTCCTGGCGAGTCTACCCTGTTACGTATCTTTGTGTCATCTGCAAAAAAATATATTTTCCCCATGATACCACAGGGAATATCACCTATAAAGATATTAAAAAGCACTGGACCAAGTACAGAACCCTGGGGTACTCCACTGGTTACCTTACCATCGCCAGAACAATTTCTATTTACTACAACCCACTGTTGTCTATCCTGTAACCAAGATCATATCCATGCATCTATCTTTCAATCCAATCCCAAAGTTTCCAGCTTATTTAACAGTCTGCGATGTGGCACAGTGTCAAAAGCCTTGCTAAAATCTAGATAATTTACTGACCCAGTCAAAAAATTCAATAAGATTTGTTTGACATGATCTTCCCCCAGTGAATCCATGCTGCTTGGGATCCTGTAAGTTACTGGATTTAAGATACTGTACAATTTGTTCCTTTAACAGTGTTTTCACCAATTTCCTTACTACTGATGTGAGACTCACTGGTCGGTAGGTTGCAGCTTCTTTGCTATTTCCACTTTTATGCAGAGGGACATTTGCTATTTTCCAGTCCTCTTGAATCACTCAATTAGTGACTGGTTAAATAATTCAGGAAATGGTTTTGCCAGCAGCCCTCTAAGCTCATTTAGTATCCTAGGATGTACCCCATTGATATGTGCACTTTCACGGAGGAGCAGGTTTTTAAAAAATAAATTTCAAAGCTGAAAGTAGTAGTAATTGCCCCCATTGTATTAATAGTCTTCCCATTTAAAAGTGGTCCCCATCCCCTCTCTTTCTTTTGTGAATATTGAACAGAATACTTGTTAAGATGATCTTCCCTATCACCCTCAACAAGACTCCCACTCTTTTTGAGCCTTACGATACCCTCTTTAGTTTATTGCCTTTCATTTATATACCTAAAAATGCTTTTGTCCCCTTTTCGTATGAAGTGGGCCAGATTTTCCTCAGTTTGTGCCTTTGCTGCTCTGATAACCTTTTAAGCCTCTTCTGCTTTGAAAAATACTCCTCCCTGTCATCATTATTTTGAGTTTGCTTATAATTCCAAAAGGCCATCTTTTTTGCTTTTACTATACTTGCTATCTCTTTTGTAAATCACATCTCCTACAATCTTTTTTTTTTTTTATAAAAAAAGGTTTTTCATATAGTGCCAACAAATTACATAGCACTTACAGAGAATATTTCACATTCACATCAGTCCCTGCCCCACTGGCACCATTCTAATTTCTCTAACATATGCATCCACCCACAGAAATTACTCAGCAGCTAATTAACCTACCAGCATATATTTGTAGTGCGAGAGGAAACTCCAGAGCACCAAGGGGAAACCCACGCAGACACAGGGAGAACATACAAATAAGGCCTAGTCAAGGAATCAAACTCATTATCTCCGTGCTGTGAGACACAAGTGGTAATCACTGAGCCACCGTGCTGCCCTAATAATTACGGATGATTGGTGGCGCATATGCAGTTCTGGATACATTGAGAACTTTATTATGGAGTAATGGCTGTGAGAGCCTTGGTCATGGCTTGCTTTCTCCGCTTGAAAATTCTCAAACAAAACTGCTTTTGAATAGCTTATCCATACTGTCACAAATGTTGTATTTCCAGCCGATAATTCCAAGCCTATTGTATTCATTACCACATGCTAATATAATTTGACACCAGTCATCTTAAAATTAATCATATCAAAATGTTTGCCCCAAATAAGTTTTTCATAAACAAAAATGTAGTTACTGACTGTTACATTATGGCAATAAAATATAATAATATTCTTCAGTAGATAGTGGGGTAGATTTATCAAACCTCTACTTTTCTCAAAAAAAACAAAACACAAAAAACAATATAGATGTGGAGTACGGGTAATATGCTTTTCCTGTTGGGGAAAAAAATAAATGTTTAGTAAATTGGCATTTCTCACAACCTACCATGAAATCATCTTCGCCTTTCACCCTCAAAAACTAAAAAGAATAATGAAAAAAAAAAAAAAAGAGAATAGTTTATTATGTATTATTGGGGTTTAGAACAATACAGGGATAGGGAAAATAAGGAACACCGATTCACATAATTGACTACTTACCTCAACTTCATCACTTTCATTTATGTCCTTGTTATAACCTGAAGGCGGCGGAAACCTTACATCATGGAATGGTATCTGTCTTTCTGGTTGCCAGCTGGAAGCAAAAGTCCATTATAATTGCCCAATATAAAAAGTACAATATTATCAATGTGTGCAAAAACAGTCTTTCTATGAACAAAAAACCAACAAGATTAAGTGGTCTAATAGATAGATACATTGCAGTTTAATCTGGGAGTGCCTGACCCTAATAAACCCTGTTGTACAAATGGGAACTTGTGAACATTGGACTATTGTGACCCAAGACAACAATTGCAGCCATATTGCTATTTGTCCAAAGTCGAATATATAAATCAGACCATCATATTGCAAAATGTTCGGGCAGCAACCATAACCATCAAAACTCACCATTCATAATCGTTCACTAGTGCTAGTCAACTGAAACTGCTGTTTAATGCTGTGCAATAAACAGATATCCAACATTATTAACAAGGGAGAAAGCACAACATTTTAGACACATTTTAGTACAGCTTTGCAACAATCTAGTGACCTACTTATTACTGCATACTGTAATAGACTTGTAATTATTTAGGTATTAATGTGTACAAATGTTATGAGAAAAAAAAAATATTAAAAGGTATAAGGACACAAAAGAGCGTAGTAATGTGATATTAAGGGACAAAACATAAAGGGATTAACATTTTGGCTTTTGTTAACATGAAGTGAGATACTTACTTATTTTCAAAAGTAACCGTTATGGAATCCTCATGTACATCCTTTACAAATGCCTAGAACAGAAGAAAATTCAGTTTATGAAATCATTTTTATTCAATTATAATACTCAAAACATACTATGGGGCCGATTCAGAGATGCACTTACACCTTTTTAGGGAAAGTGTGGACCTGAGCAATACCATGTTATACTGCAAGGGGAGGCAAATTTAAATTGTGAAGATAGAATAACAATTGAGAGGAAGTTTCTTAGCTTAATTCTATTTTATAGATTAAACATAAAGATATACAGTATTTGAGTTCTATATGCAAAAGTAAAGTATTTTCCCTGCATACAAAAGATTTAAAATTAATTAGCACCCCTAACTGCAAAATGGTTTAGCCGAGCTGTACACTTGCACCTATTTTGGCCTCTCTCAAACTCTTAAGCAGCCCCTATATTGTTAAATCAAAAGTAAATCTAGAATACACAATTGATTATAAATTAAACATAGTAATATACTTGCATGTAACAAGACAACAGTAAATGTTACCAAACAATCTATCTTGTAGTTTATAAACATACAAAAACAAAAAAGGTTATGTGCAGAAAAGAGAAATACAAAAGCTAAATATTTAACGAGACTTAAATCAAGGTCTCAGATAATGCAACTATATACTCTACATAAACAAGGACCTTTTTGACCATCTTGCTAATCATTTAGGGTGAGGATGGATCCATGAGGATTTAAAATGTTCTTGTATTCTCAGACTTAAAAGCGTTTAATATTTTTCTCATCACTATGGTCAGAAAACATCCCCCTTTAGAAAACGGACCCAGAATTGTGTCTTGGTTGCAAAAATGATGGCGGGAGGGACGTCTCACTGAGCGGAATAAAGGGCCAGATCCAGACCCCCGTACGCTCTCTGAACGTGCAGGGGTCTGTCTGTCCGAGAGAGAGAGGGGAGTGCACGCCCCCTGTCACTCCCTTCTCTCATGCGGGCTTAATGCAACCTTAACGCAATTGTACGATTCAGCGGTCCGTACGACCGCTCATCCGCACAAGTGTGGGAGCTCCCTCCCACACAGTACTTTTTGCATGCTTCCCCCAGCCAGTAAAATGGAAGCACAGCCCATTTGTGACAACCCATTTTACATGGGGGCGGTGCAGAAATCTTAAGGTAGGGGGTCACATGGTGGAAATCCTGTCTGTATGGATTCTGGATTTGGCTGGATTCCAGCATTGGACATTCATTATCCAACTGTTCTGGATCCAGTCCTTAGAACCATCTGTACACCCACAAAAACCTCTATAGTAATGCATCCTCAAAGCTGTCTAAAATCTCCACCTGAATGACCTCCATGCGTCTTGTTCCAGGTGGGGCGCTCCCTAGGATTTTTTTGTTTTTTATAACCTCCACATCTGCTTCTAAGCCCATATTCTACAGATTTACAATTCTGAATAAAAGAAAGTATCTGTCATTCAGGAAGCTAAAGTTCCACAAAGTATCTGACAATTCACAAAACAAAGCACTTGGAATGGAAAGTAAAGAGGACACAACTAATACAGACTAAAAGAGACCAATCTTTTGCATCCTTCACATTTACTGCTTTGTGAATTTACTTTTAAGTTCAGAAGTACATGGAGGATGTCCAAAGATGTTCAAGGCTAAAGTGCAATATGAACATTGGTAGTAGAAGCACTTTGCCACAAGGTACCCCACATTCTTAGTTCGTTCATATATATTTAACTACAGAAAAGATGCAAAAGCAGTGACCGAACATGGTATATTGTGGTATCAATATTTGGAGATAAGGATACTATTTAAAAGAGTTTTAGCATTAAAAATGTAAAATGAATATGGCCTGTAAAACATAGCATGTAAGTGTATACCTATGAATAAATGCGAAAATACCTCTTCAAAAAAATTCAACTGACATGGTAACTATTTTTAGGAATCAGGAGCACTGAAAATAAGTTATCAACTACAGGACAACTTAGTCCTACAGTTGTTTAGTACTGTAAATTGTATATGACTACAATGCAATAGCTTGTAAATCTAGGTACACACTTATCAAATTCCTGTCCAATCTCAATGTCCAGACATTGGATAAGTGTGCACGCTCACATGACTGCACATTACAACAAATCCATTTTGCCTGGTCGGGTTAATTGATTTTTAAACCTGTTGTAAAGAAAAAAAAAATAAATTGACCTGACCACCAATCACTCAAACAATCTACAAGCGTGTATGCTACTGAGACTGCTTTATCTAATTCTTCTCCGGATTCTGAAGTCACGTTGCACGGTCTCCGAGGGCGTTCTGGCAATGATTAAAAGAAGGTATAAGGGGAGGTGATCACTTGATCATTATGTTTCAGTAGAAACTGGACAAATGTCTATCATGGATTGTGTTTTGTATATGTGATCTTGGCCTGCTGTAGGATTCTGTAAACCAGTGGTTTCCAAACCTGTCCTCAAGGCTCCCCAACAGTACGTTTTCCAGATCTCCTTGCTGGAGCACAGGTGTGTTCTTTTTGACTGTTTAAAAGATCAACAGGTGGTATAATTATATACCTTGTTCTGTAGGGAGATCTGAAAACATGCACTGTTGGGGAGGCTTGAGGACTGGTTTAGAAACCTATGCTGTAAACAGTCTGGTCTCAAGTTGGATCTGAAAAGGATTGGACAAGTGTGTTGCTAGTTTTAGAGCAGAATTGGGATCAACAATAAGAGAGTCAAATCTATACATCGGCAAAAACATGTTATACAGGGGGATGGGGACGCAAACTGGATTACAGTCAAGGGAACTTATATTGCACAAGTTTTTTCCCCAGGTTCAGATTGAAATTTTATGTGGGATAGTATATCCCACAGCATACAGACGGGGACCAGTTACTTAACTTAAACAGCTTCCCTAATGTATAACATGATCAAGAAAATAATTGATTAATAGATGTCAAAGAGGTACTTATTTGGCTTTAATTTTCCTTAAATAAGTGACAGCCAGGACCAATCTTAAAAGCTAATAAGTCACAGAAAGAATCAATAAATTTAACTTAGTTAATCTACAAATTATAATATACATAGTATACGAGCATCAACAATCCCCATATCATACACCTGTATTTACAGGCACTACTGACCCAGTTTCAAATTCAATAAATTGCCAGCATCTTTAATGCGACAGCACTGTCCACATAGGCAAGTATACTTTATTTCATGTATTAGACACTCACTAACAACAAACATGGAACCACAATTAAAACTAAAGTACACCAGTGAATTAAGTTTCATGCAGCTTATTGCAATGATGGCACTATACGTTTCTACTAATTTGGTTTATTTATATATTATGCTCACTGGTTTGGGAAAAAAAGCATTTAATTCTACATGTTGTTTAGTTGCACTACTATAAGCCTAGATAGTAGAACCTATATGCCAGCACTTTTTTAAAGTTATAGTCACATCAATTGTCAAAACAAATTATTTGTAAGAGAAAACATCAACACAATTAGATCATTTTAAAAAAAATAAAAATTAACACGCATATGGATAACAACATTACTTTCTTTTTTTAGTTATGATAAAAAACGCCTACTTAAATATTTATTTAAAAGCAAAAAAAAAAAACAAGTTCATGATTATTAAAGTGTTAAGTATCTGTAGTTTTTATTATGAAGCAACATACTTTTTTGTAACTAATTTTCACTATGATTAAAAATGATACATACAGAATGGTCTATATTGAAAATAATTATATTTATAATGAGATTTGGTACTCCATATTTGTGGAATATGTTTGTGCTATTTTTTTTACAAGAATCATGATACCCATAGTTCAACGTGTATATACACACTCATTTTATTTACTGATGAAAAGCCTTGAATGATTTTTCTTTTAATCAAGCCAATTGTCTAGTAAAGAAAACAAAAAAAAGAGCATCAGCATTTCATTCAAAATGAATGGCCAACACTTCTAGATGCAAATGCAATCTATTAGGAATGGACAAGGGGCTATAGGTACCATGCCCTGCCCAGTATGGAGATGACATGATATATGTGGACATCCTAGAAGGGGAGGGTGAGACAGAGATTGGAGGTGACAGGGAAGGCTGCAGCTGGATGATGATGAGGAGGATGATGGGGATGCAGCCGGCAGGCAGCAGGTGGAGGATGGCACTGGTGCCCTGTGCAGACATGGGAGGAATACAATATGAATGGTGGGAGGGGAAGTTTGCAAGTCATTATCCGCAGACACAGGCCCATGCACACACTCCTTCAGCCCAGGCCTGCCGCCAGACACTGCCCTACTTGAACTCCTAGCTCGGCGAGCCGTCTCCAGGGAATCCAGGCCTCACCTTGTAAAAGGCTCCATTGGAGCCCCGCACCTCCACCACCAGCTCCTCCATGTTGCTCGGTGCGAAACCCTGGTCACTGGCGGCGGATAAGGCGGTCCCTCCAGGCCTGTGTCTCTCTCGTCAGTGGTTGGACCGCAGCATGAGGCCCGCCGGCCGTCCCCTAGCCGCCTCCTCCTCCCGGGAAATGAAACCGAAACGGGCCCCCGTCTGGCTAAAGGATTTCCCTCAACCGCCTCGAATGTAAACATTAAAACGCAATCACGTGACGGAGGCCGCGGCTTCGATCACGCCCATTCACATTCAGCAGGCGCAGCCTAACTTGGCGGCATCCCTTCGCGTCGTGACGCCAGTTTCGATTGACAGCAGCATGAACCAATAAGCTATTAGCTGGGCGCGACGGCGACCAATCGTAGCGCACACCTTTTGGTAGTTATTAATTTATATGTGCTGTGTGTGGCTTAGTCTGCTGACGTTAGTAAGGGGGTGAGTGGGTTCTGCTGGGGTTGCCATGGAGGTGAGGGAGCAGACAGAGGTGTGGCTGAAGAGCGCGTCTGGCGGCGGGAGCGTAACGCGAGGGATGGGGGTCCTAGCTAGATACTATATGGGACCTGGGCTATCCTCCATGTCCTTCCTTATCACCAATGGTCTACTGGTGTCCCCAGTCTGTGTCTCCTATAACCTCACATTGTCTTAAACTGCCTCAGACTGGTGATATTTTGGTGCTTGCAGAGCTGTTTACATAAGGGTGTAAACCACTAGTGCATAGTGGAGCTGATACAGAGCTGCATTTTCACTTACATTTAAATGCAAGCATAGACTTGAGCAATACTGTTGTACATCAAGGGGAGGCAAATTTAAATTGTGAAAGTAAAATTCAAATTGAGAGGTGAATATTGTTAACTCTTATTTTTTGATTAAACATAAATCTAAGCTTTCTTTGAGTTTAATGTGTAAAAGTAAAGTAATTTTCTTGCATGCAAAAGATTTAAGATTAATTCGAACCCATTCGCAAAATGGTTTAGTGGAGCTGTACACTTGTACTTTACTTCATGCAGTTCTGGTATCCAGGGAGAGCTGGCAAATCATCCGCAAGTCATGACCCTCTGCTCACATCATAAAAATCTAAAGTGTTACTAGGGATGGGCAGGACTTGATGTGAATTTTGCTATGGAGTACTGCCCACCCCCTGGAACACTAGGGGGATTTCAGCAGTGATTGATAAGGGGTGGAGCTTAATGATACCATTTGTATCACTAAGCCCTGTCCCCATACCAACATTTAGTTCTCCCAGAGGAAGAAACTGGGAAGGCAGCAATCCTGCTCTCATACTCTGGATTAGCCGCTTTAGTTTACATTTACTTGGTTGCAAAGCAACTCCTCCTATGACAGCCATATTTTACATTTGTTAGTCAGCCTTTGATTCTTTACACTCATGTTATACAGGAGAACTAATGTATCTGCACTAGTCAAGTATCATCTATATCAAAATGAAATAACGATTAAAAAATAGTTGTAAACATACAATGTGTAAAATATTGAAATCTTACATTGGGAGCAAAATTTCATTTTACAATATTTGCTTTTTAGTATAACACTAAAACTTTATGTAGGTTGAGTAAAGGTAGCTGTAACATATTGACCTTGAACAGTCTGACTCATGTAAGAAGCTTGTTTACTAAAGTCTATCCGTATTGCCATAATTTGTAACATGTTTCCCATGATATGTTTCCATATGTAATTTAACACACCTAGCAATAAAAGGTTCTCTTAAGTTCAACTTATTATTCCTTTAGTTCTAAGTATCTGGAGAGAAACTAATTACAATAAAATGCATTAGGGACATCTGTAAAAAGGTATAGGGAATATTCATAATTGGACCACTTTGTATGAATTGACCCAAATGCTATTTAACCCCCCTCATGAATATTTTTTAAAAAAAACAAAACAAACACAAAACCCTAAAAGTGGGTGTGGCTTAAGGGTTTCAGGAAAAAGGGACGTGGCTTCACAGGAATGTCAGTCAGACAATCATAGAAGAGGAATCCCACCACAATTCAGGAAACAGTTACCATAAAAGTTTCCCCAAATCTCATTATTGCAGTTGTTTTACAAGAACTTACAGTGTGAGGGGTCCATGTATCCATCTATGTCACGTACAAAAAGAAGTTACCATAGTCCTGCAAATAGGCCAGAGTTGACTACTTTTTATTTCTTCCCTCCTGGAGATCTCGGAGGGAAGAAATAGAAGCCAAAATGGGGGCGGCACTTAATAATGTGATATATGCAAATCACTACTGCAATTCACAGTGTTCCGGGGTGGGCGTGGCTTAATGATGAAAATGATGTTATCAAGTCCCACCCATCCCTAGTAACACTTAAGAATTACTGTAATGAGGCAGGGGGGCAGGACTTGTGGAAGACTTGTCTGGTCTCCCGGAATACCGGAAGAACTGCCCGAATTTTGGGAGTCACCTGGATATTCCAGGAGAGTCAGCAACCCTAAAATAGGTACAAATATGTTTTGTCTCTTTCTGCCTCCACTTTCCTGTATTAATGGCTCTTAGCGCTTGTATGAGTGAAAGGTGGTTCATTGTGCGGCAAAGCTGATCACATTTAACTTTTTACAAAATATACCATTTGCCTATATATTTACTGTGGAAGCGACTATAGATATTAACCTTTTTATATGTTATATAGCAATGTATGAGAATACATTTGAACATGATTATTTAATTTGCTAAAAATGTCACAAAATATGAGATTTGGTTACCAGACAAAATATGGTAGCATGTAACAACCAACTTCAATCATGTGAGGTGGTACATTTTCACTGGAAATGAACGCTATTCATGTTAGTAATGCTGTGGAAGCAATGAAGATTTAGAACCAAAACATAGGGGTTGTTGCTTATCTATCTATCTGTCTGTCTGTCTGTCTGCCATTCATAAAAAAAAATTCTTAAAAGGCTGCCTATTCCAAAAGGAACTTTCGGCTGTCTCTATTTCTAAATGCAGCCCATCGCAGCGGGGACTGCAACCGCTATCTATCTATGATTTTTGCAGAGAACATTTACATTATTCTTATGAATAGGATGACAAATACATTATGGGGTAGATCCAGAACTAAGTACGCTAGCATATTTACGCTAGCCGGTGACTAAAAAACACTATTTTGTATGTACTGTGCATGCGCGGCAGATATTATGCCACATAACTCTGAACGTACGTCCCAGCCACGTATCAACAGCGTAACTACGAACAAAGAGGCTTGATAGTCATACGACACCCGTAATTCCGCTGCAGAGGCGGGTGAGGCATTTAAATCGTACAGTAAGGGTGTGCTTAGGCACTTACATACATGTAGCCTTCACGTAAGTCAGTAGTTACTTTTTGAAAAGTTAAGGTAGGGTTTGGGAAGCGTTAAATGGCCAAAGTACGTATGAGTGAGGGGAGTGCATAGAAAATACGCCAGCGTAAATATGCTACGCAATAAAACGTAATGGAAACGTAGGTCTGCGTCTGGCCTAATATGTGTTTTTCTGAAGAGGTTAAGATTTTTTGACAGACTGTAATAACACATCCTGCAAATATTTGAAGGATAATTAGAAACTTTAATTTTTAGGGATAGATAGTATGACTATTATAAAACAAATCTATACTAAGATGTTGATTTTTAACATTGCCCCTATTTACCCAGGAATGGGTCAGATAAAGGCCTTGTATTAGACTGTTTTATGGTTCCCATGGAGACTTGGTCATTTATAATGATCTTGAAGACATCACAATCACTGGTCACCTGAAGGTGGTAGTTATTATAGAATGTTATCATTTGACTTCAGCTGTGGACGATACTTGTCTCATCCATTTTCTTATGCAAAAAGTCAAGAAATATGACAGAGATTCGGATCACACGTTTGCCTCGCATGCAAGACTTCATGATGAACATAGATTGTTTGACCCTTCAGAATATGATCCTCATACTCCAGAGAGTACAGGAGATAGTAAGGACATTTGACAAGGTATTTTCCGACAATAAGCGCTTACAAGCTAGGATGTCTTCTATTTTTTTTTCTTTGACCATGCACTGTACCAGCAAAAGAGGGTAAAGAGCTACTTTTCTGCGCCCGTCTGGGAGACGCTCCACACAAGATTAAAAAAAGGAGATATCACCTAACCCTTTTACACTTCCCCAATCAAAGGATATCTCCCTTTCTTGGGATAAGTTATAAACAGAAATCTATATATACAATATCTTGTATTTAGTGCGCTCACCAATTAATGTCCAAACCACAGAAAAGTTCAGTTCTTTGTCCAATTAAAGATCTATCGATCCTTCTTTAGAGTTAAATGATGGAATATTTCCTTCCGGCAAATCTACAGTCTTTCTTATCCGCTGTATCTCTTCTTCCTTCCTCTATTCCCCAGAGTGTAGATTCACTCAAAAAAACAGAAAGAATCTAAGTGCAAACCAAACACAGATTCGGGTATAAAAAGACCACCTCCTATCTCCAAAGCTAAAAATACTCCCTCAAACACTTAGTGGCAAAATATAAAGGGTCCTTCTAAAATACAACACTAGGAGAGGGTGAAGATAACAGGAGAGATTCAGGCAAAACAGGGAAAGAATGCTGTCACCACCTGACTTGTTATATACAACGAGAATTGATTGATGACATCATCCACTACATATAAACTAAGAGCCGTCCCCTCAGTAATCTTACTGTTACACTCCGTTAACATGTCTGTATTTCTGTTCTGTTATTTTACTGTTCTATTCATTTTATGCCTGCCTATTTTACTGCTATGTATCTGCCATTGCTAGCTGTGCAGCTAGCTGCACATTCCCAGCTGCAGCTATTAGCTCTGGAGGTGTGTCAGGCCCTCCTCACTGATTGGAGGAGGGTTCTTTAAATAGCTGCTGCTGGGATCTGCACACCGTCGGTTATAGCGTCTGGTCCTTGCTTTATGCTCGCTGACATCATGTGCCTGATAAGTGCTTTTTGCTCTTGCTACCCTGTTACCC
>WWET01000146.1:281722-294939 GCA_011038615.1 Limnodynastes dumerilii | reverse complement strand
TTGAGAGGTGATATTTCCCAGCCCAAGTCTAAATAACAGAGTGATAGTAAAGCTGGTCAGTATCTGTGTGCAGTAAGCAATTCAAAGATATATCCCTGCATGCAAAGAATACAATTAACTTGACTCCCCCTGCAATCAACAGGGTTTTGCCCAAGAGTAACTTTCCTCTTTTAGGACCTGATTCACACTTAAGAATCTTCTTAAAATAAGAACTTAAAGTCACTGCTGCACCATTCCATTTGATTGCAGGTGGAATTAATTTAATTGTATTCTTTGCATGCAGGGATATATCTTTGAATTGCTTACTGCACACAGATACTGACCAGCTTTACTATCACACTGTTAACTTGGGCTGTCAGATACTGACCAGCTTTACTATCACACTGTTATTTAGACTTGGGCTGGGAAATATCACCTCTCAGCACTAGTACTGTTTGCAACAGATGAAATATGACTCCCCTGCAATCAACATGGTTGCCCAGGTGTGACTTTAAGTTCTTATTTTAAGAAGATTTTTAAGTGTGAATCAGCTTCTTAAGTCTGGATCCAGCCCATAGTTTTCCCAAACCCGCCCTCTCTGGCTCGTTGCCGAAGCTTCTTAGGTCTGAATATAGCCCACAGTTACTTTATATTACATGTTATATAGCAACAACTCGTACCAAAATATTTACAACAAATAAGAAGTAGAGGAGACAGTAGTTTTATATTCTCACTTTCCTTTTTTCACTTCTCTTACCCACATATGCTTTTAAACAAATTTCAGTTTTGTTTTTCAAATATTATTAGTAATAATGATTATTGCTTTGTTCTGTTTGTGGGGATTTAGGAATGAAGAGTGCACACCACCTGATTCTCCTTACCTCTCCTCTGTGTATATATATTTTGAGAATGGCTGGTTTATGTAGCAGGACACAGAGGGTTAAAATTAGGTTAGGAAAAGAGGAAGGTCAGGGTTAGGCTGCGGGACAGGAAGGAAAAAAAATGTAGAAATAATTGACTAGCGCTAACTTTGGCAACTGCTATATAGAATAAGCCAACACATATAGTATAATATAGTATTATAATAATGTCAATCCACACACGGGACCCTGCACAGGTAATGTGGTTGTGCAATACCACTAAAAAAGTAATCGATCAAAGAAAGAACACGGGTGGGTATGCCAAGAAAAGATAATAGTACAAGTGGTTCAAACAATAAATTATTCATTAATAGAAACTATGTAGAACAATGTGTCATCATTAGAATAGCAACACACTGTAAATGACAAGTACAATGAATAAAAAATAAAAAGTAAAATATGATATGGAAAACCTGTGTATACCGAGCACTGTGACAGATGTACTAGAACAAATCTGTATAGTAAAGTGAAACAACACAGACCGCAGGGAGCCACTCAGTGATGACAAATAGAGGAGCCTATGGACTGGATTTCCACTGTGACTTTAAATTCCAAAAGTCAGTATTGAAAGCATAGAGGTAAATGGTGGTATGGAAAACGGCAGACGATAATTCCTCTGTGTAAGTTGCCTGTTTCATTCATACTGCACATGTGCATTTCCACGGTTATGCATGGATTTCCTGGAGCTACACAACTGGGGCCGGATCCAGACGTGAGAACCTCAGGCCACTTACGCACACAAGGTGAATTAGTGTCTTGATGTGACTGAAGGACGCATGCACCTTCCAGGTAGTAACACTAGCATAGCAAGAATCGTAGAGAACTTAGTTCCGTACGAGACCATTTTTCCGAAGTAATGGGCTGTGCTTCCCCTCCGCCCGCTAAAGTGGGTGGGGGGAAGCATGGTAATTATACAGTGTGGATCCGTTGATCCAGACATAGAAACATAGAAAGTGATGGCAGATAAGAGCCACATGGCCCATCCAGTCTGCCCAGTTGTTTATTTAAAACTATACTGACCTTAGACCCTATTTACCCTTAATTTAGTTTAAAATTTAGGATAGCCTAATATTTATCATAAGCATGTTTAAATTGTTCTACTGTGTTAGCCTCAACCACCTCAGATGGGATGATTGACTTAAGGCAGGCTTATGGCAGAAGCCCGAATGAGAGTGGAGAGTGACAGGGGGCATGCACTTCCCTCTGTCAGATGGACAGACCCCCACACATACAGAAAGCGCATGGGGGTCTGGATCTGGCCCCTGGTTTGCATACGTCCAGAACTTCCATTCGTGGGGCATGACAGACATCCGTGCGTGAGCAGGGATGCTATTTTTATCGTATATTAAGGACTGGGTTTAGTTCTTAAGTATGATTGTCTTGTCCGCATGTTTACCCTTATGCCTGGACAAGATGAGATAAGGTTCTAGACACATAAGGGTCTGTAGTACTGATTATGAGTGTTGGAGTGCCCTATCTACTCACATATGGAACTGAGGAGCCAACGAATGTACAGAACCACTCTGTATATTTCGCAATCCACTATTAGGTCTGGATAAGGCCCATAATCTTGGTGTAGTTAAGAATTCAGGAAACAGCAAGCTGTTTAAATGCAGCGCTACACACTTAAGAAGGAACCCGTATAAACAAGCAAATGGATCTTGCAGGGACCTATATAGCTGGATTTCCTTTGTGTGCCCAGAGAGCAATTTTTCTGTGAAAGAAAGCTTTAACTCTTTCCATTGCTTTAAAAATCTTTCAGTAATATCCAATAATGAAAGCCATCTTAACTAGACTTCTCAACATTTTATACAGGTCAATATAATTAAAGAAAATGTTGATTTGATTGTATAAACTCACTTTGCCTCTTAGAGCTGTGCTTCAAGAAATGATCTATATTTTGGAAATGTCCTTATAAAGCAGAGTAAGAACTGTACACATGTAAGTACTTACTCTTGCAGTCCTCTAATAACTGCAGCCAATGCACATTCAACCAGTGAATTGTAATTACTTTATTTTCTGTCAGTTGATTTACAGGAGGTTTCTGTCAGCAGGTGTCAGCTAGTTTATCAGCGGTGTAGCACAGGTGCTGAGTTAAGCTATTTGCACCCCTTACTGTTTCCTGTCAGTGCTGATGATATTCCTGCTTGTTTAGTCTGTGTTTTGATACCTGTACTTTTACTCTGCTCCCGCCTTGCCTTGTTTTAACTGATATGCCATCTGTCAGAAGATATTACCTGTTCCTGGGTTGCTATGTACAATCTCTTGATATTGTCATCTGTCAGAGACACCTGCATTCCAGATTGTAGTAGTTATGTCTGCTATTTAGTGCTTAACATCTGGTGATCTCCAGCCGTGTTGCATCCTCCTGTTTGGCTTTGTGTCAGTCAATGGGCTTCTACTATATACTAAAATGGGTCCAAGTCTTGGGGGCAACAGAGTAGCAGTGAGCATAGGCCCTGATCCACACATTTTCCATATGTGCGGGAGTGTTTAAATCTGCACGAGACAGGGGAGTGAACTCCCCCTGTCACTTTCCGCTCTCGTCCGTAATAAGTGTGACTTACGCTGCCATAAGGCAGCCTTAAATCAGATTTGCAGATCAGCGGTCCCTCTAAACGCTAATCCGTGCGTAAATCCGTGCACATTGTAAAGTTTACATGTTAACCCCCCACCTTAGCGTGCGGAGGGGAAGCACTGTCCAATTGTTTTTAATTACAATTGTACAGAACCAAGTTCTGTATGATTGTAGTCGCATTAGTAATTAGGGCTGCTTTTACACATTGTACAAGCATACAAAATTTGTGTATTTGCTTTTAACATATGATAAACTAAAATCAATAAGTTGCCAGTATTAGTCAAAAAACATTAATAATTTATTAAAACATGATATATTAACAAGGCAGCAATATCAAAAGGAAAATATCAGATTATTTCTGCAAATATCTATGTGCACACTTAATTGGAGTCCACAAAAGTAGTCCTCAGATTATATATGGGAACCATTTCATATGAATGGTATCATCTGTGATTCAAGATCCAAGACATATAGGTGCTAGAACTTGGACTAAGGGCTCCAAATAAGGTCTTTGCAGTAAAAGTATAAACAGGCAGAGTAGAAGAACTCTAATGAGATTAAAGAGATGTGCTCCAGAGGAGGAGTGTGGGTCCCTGTAGCGAAAGGCCCTATTTCGAAAGGGTCGTTCGCTCCCAGCCAGTTCCGAATTGGCTGGGATATCGATTGCTTATGCCCCGAACACGGTGCTCCAAAAGGTGAGTTTCCCCCAACCCGCTCCCAAACCCATACCCTAAGTCTCCCCCCCTACAGCCTAATCCTAAATCCCCTTGCAGCCTAACCCTTAATCCCCCCCATGCAGCCTAACCCTAAATTCCCGGCGGCGGCGCTTCCAAAATTTAATGGGTGAGTATGTGAATCGCATACTCACCCATTCATAAAAATAAAATTCTGAGAGGGCTCACATTCAAATTAAGGACAGATGAATAACAGCTTTCAACTGTCCCTAATTCGGGGACTCACAACGGTTCTGGAGATAGTCTTACCTGCTGCCGTGCACATGGAATTCAAACAGTCTGTGTAGATATCCTCCCTCCGTTACCCCAGCGAACCAGGATCGCTAGGCGATGGGATGAAGCCACAGATGGAGGGCTGTAAATGGATTTCCACACTAGAAAGTCAATGTCCACCTGGTGTCGTTCTAAGGCATGAACTCCTCTATTAGGAAAGTATTAAACTGCGGCACTAAAAGGTGTTCTATTATAGTTTTCAATGAAACACATTTTCAAATGAAACGCATCTGTACTTGCACAAAGCAACCACTGCTTTTTAATTGTTATTTAACTGATTTATCTGCCTACTTCTGTGGACTCCAATTGAATGTGCACATAGATGATATTTACAGAAATAATCTAATATTTGCCTTTTAAAGTTACTGCCTCATTAAAATATAATGTTTTAATAAATTATAAATATTTTTTGACTAATACTGGGAAATTATTGATTTTAGTTTATTATTATATGGTAAAAGGAGACTATATACATATCAAGTGCAGCACTTGCTCTCTATTATGTGTTTTGGATTGGCTATCCTTAGTGCAGCTGCTTTTGTTGTTATACTGCCTCCATTTTGTTTATTTATTTCTTTAGATATTGGAATAAGCACCTATTTAGCATCCTAGGGTTTACTGTGTTTGTATTTACATTTCTTCATGGAGATGTTTTCGTCATATCAGCAAACAAAATGAATATTGTGTGCAGCAATATATCCCACAAACTTAATATTGACTTGTTTTGTGGAAACTATTAGATTTTATGTCATACAGTGTTATTATGTAGGCATAGATATTTTTATTGTATGCGTCTTCAATTACATGTGATTATTGATGACAGATATATCTGCTTACATGAAATCATCACAAATATTAAAGGGAGCTTTGAAATCAGCTCGCCTGTTCAGAGCAAGCCATGACTTAAATCCCCTGTCTTGTTCCCATTGAAAGCTTTACCCCATTGCATGTCCTCGCTGTCAGTAATACATCGCTTGATTCCATTTGAGGATAAGGAAATTATGAGAGAATAGCTTTACAGATGACTTGATGAATAATATATTCATATTTATCATGTTCTACAACATTATTTAATAGACTTCATCTTGTTCCTGTAAATGTTTTTTTTTTAATTTAATATTATATATAATACATTTAGTACCAGCATATGGTGCAATATTTGTGACATTGGCCCTGATCCTGACATCTGCATTTTCCATATTACGGAGGTCTGTAAGTCTGCATGTGATGGGGAGTGAACTCCCCTTTCACTCCCCTCTCACATGTTCTGAGGAGAGTGACAAGAGGGTTCTACCTTAAAATCCCTGCACAAATCTGAATCCGTCTGAATGCAGAGTAGAAGGGATCTGCATTTCATTGTCATCTGTATGCCTTTCGCAGGGATTAGGCATGCAGATAAATGGTACCCAGCACGGAAATCCTATTGTACAGAAATAAGTTCTGTTGCGGGAAACTGACATGGGCATGCACACTGCCAGTAAATGACCCAACTTCCGCAAGCAGATTACGGAAGTCTTGTGACCTTCTTAGATCTGGATTCCGCCCATAATTTTGATACATACGTATTGAAAATAACCACAAATAACAATATATTAAGTTTTACAATTAAATTACATTTGGATTTTCCATCCTACAAGAATTACCTGATTTTAGCAAAATTATACCAGTGACTCATGTACTGCACATATTTCATAGGAAATCAGTGTAGATCTTTTCTTGATGTGGTATTTATAGTACACTTGTACAATTTATGGTATATGTTATAGGGCCATAACTAGACATTATGAGGTGTGGCCAAACTACTGTAGAGGCATGGTTAGCACATTGCAAGAGTTGACTGTACTGAAACCTCCATCCTCCCTAAAGCTTTTCCATTCTTCGTAGTGACTTCTGATATTTATTGATATAGGTGTAATGAGCTCCCACAAGTTCCCATGAAATCACAGAAACTTAAATAAAGTAATAAAGCAGCCAAATAGTGCCTTTCTAAATGATTTGTTTAATAAAGCTTAGTGAAATAAATTGTAACAAATAAAGTTCTGTAACTAAAATTACACTCATAGCCAAACATAATTTAATTAGGTTTTTTTCAGGCTTTTGTGCTTGCAAACTATTCTATCGTAGCATAAAATGTAATAACACAAGTTATGCTGATTACACACTGGAAGAGTCGCCAAACAATACACCTGTACTTACTATCACAATTTGCTGCTGGATCTGTGTAAAAAGAAATTTGGGGAGTTGTACCAAGTTAGAAAGGTGATAGGTTGGTTAAGAATGGGGGGAGGGGTTTAGGTTACTTAAGTGTCCTACTAAGAGAAGTTGTCATTCTTTGCGCTTGATCATTGCTGGATCAGTGGATGAGTGTATTACTTCTGTATCTGTGAATGGTTTTAGCTCTATATAGCTTAGCTAATTCCTATTTCTCGCTTATATCTTCTATCTGTCCTCTTTGTTACACACTGCAATATGATGGCAGCATGTAATATTATCATTGTACTGTTGCAGGGTACTCCAGTCTGTGTTTCCCCTGCAGCATTCCTTCTTGCTAGGCATCCTAGCTGATTACGTCGCAGCTGGGATACCCTAGCTAAGGATTTGGCTGTGTGTGTTCAGCAGTAAAAAAAAATGGGAAATACCTTTACCTGGCACTCCTAATATATAAAGAATGCAGCCTACTAAAGTGAGGGTATAATCCACACTATATACCAAAAGGAAATGTTAAATTACGGGGGTACACTTAGTGGGCGCAAGGCACCTGTTCAGCAGCCGATGGGGATATGTCTCTTCCCTTAAATAGCTGTCAGCTGATAGCCTTCTTGCCGGTCATAGTTTCCAGTTCTCTAGTGTTCCTGTCCGTGCTCATGTTTTGTGCTCATTCTGATCCAGCATTCCATTTGGTTTGTCTGCCTCCTGTGTTCTTTATTTCTCTTGTGATTTTGAGTGCCCTGGTCCCTGAATTCCCATCTGTATTCCTGTCAGTTAGCTGATCGTCAGCACGGCATTATTCCTTGCAGTGGCAAGCACACAAATATACGCGCACATGTAGCAAGGCAACTCCCATGACACTCACCTAGCATGGGTTTTCAGGGACTTACGCTTGAATAGGGCACCCTTAACTGTACGTGTGTGCTTATGTGCGTATGTTACTTACGTACATGCGTACATGACTAACCACGCCCTCAAAAGCTCATTTAAATGCCTCCCCTCGCCCAACTTCGCGTAACTTCACACGTACGGAAGAAAACCACACCCCTCCGTACCTATGTCCCTAAGTGTGATTCAGAAGTCTGTGCCTAATGGACTTCAGTGCCTAAATCCTATGTAACTTGCATGGAAAAAGTTACTACGCATGCACAGTTAATCCGCTCCTAAATATACGCACGTAAAACCACGCAAAATCGTATCTGTGAATACGGTCCACAATCATTGAGAAAGAAACCTTACTCTACCATATTTAGCTATGAGCAAGTCATCCCAAGACAGATGACTGCAAAACGGTGAGTCCATACTTCATTATATTTTTTGCACACATTTACACTATACATTATCCTTAGGTTTAGTTAGTACACGGTGGCCACCACAATAGTTTAATAAACACACAGGGACACATTAGTTAGTTTTAATGTATAGAAATGTATTGTTTAATCATTTATTCTTTATTCATGTTTAGTATTTCTGTTTATTGGGGAAACTGTTTTTGTTTTTTGACACATTACTCTGCATCATTTTTCCCCTTGTCAGGCTGACGCTTATAGTACTTGCACTACTTTTGTTTTAGGCATTTGGCCTAAACTGTATGAAAATAATATTGTTACCTGTGAGGTGCTCAAAATTTACTAGAAATTACTGAAAATTATTGTTAATGGAGTAAATAATAATACAGGAACAATAAATAGCCACATTATGCGATTTTAGCATTTTGTAGCAATTTTTGAAAAAAAATACAGACCCAAAACCAAAACCAAAACCAAAACACGTGGGGGCGGTTTTGGCAAAACCAAAACCAAAACACAAAGTTAATACAGATCCAAAACCAAAACCAAAACACAGGCGTCAGTGAACATCTCTAATTTTTACATCTCTTTTGTTATAAGGATAATATTGGGTCACTAAAATGTTATCTATTATATGTCTGCAGTTATCATAAAAAGTTTATTTTTGGGATCCATAACTTAAAAAACAAAAGGACAGAAATATCCTTTTATTAATCCTAATCCTTATAATGCTGCACATTAGGACTGCTGTGAGACTATTCTCAGTTTAATTTGAAGTTACAAAGGAGCTGCATATCGCAATGTCAATTATTTGCTACATGCTTCATTTTGTCATTAACGTGTCTTGGGTAATTTTTCTAGAGAGAGGGATTTTAAAGAAGCTATTATGTGTTTAATATTTATATATACTAGGGCCATTGAAAGTGTTAATTAATTATTTGTAGAGTAGGATAAAAACGTAATTGGAAAACCCTGTTAAGAAATGTTTAACAGTCACTTCCAGCTTTTATTAAATATTATGGTCACATAACTGAGACAGTAACATAAAGATAACTACATTAAATAAAATAATACTAACTTCTGCTTTTCTCTCCACTTAACCTCTTTATGGATGTTTTTTGTCACATAACAATTCTATTAGTCTAAAGACATTTCAATGTAGTTGCAAATTTAAAAATGACCTACATTGCCTCTGGCTACAATATAAAACCCTGGCTGCACTAAAGGGAGATTTTATTTTACACACTGGAGTTTCTGATAATCCACTGCAACCATTTATTTAACATTATTTTTAAGGACTGTGCTACAGGTGTAAGGAGACAGCATGTGGTGTGTGTGTGGGGGTGAGGGGGTTAAGGGGGTTAAAGAGATTGAAGATGTTTGGTTATTCAACTAGGCATGTCGGTAGCCTAAAACTTAAGATGTCCTTAAGTGGATCCTAAGTTTTTTACACTTACACTCTCAGGGCCCGATCCAGAGGTGAGTGTAAGCCACCTTAATGACATATCTCTGCGTGATATTATTTTGTGACATTTACATTTAGACAGGCACTCGCATTAATCAGAACCTCCAATTAAAGTTATCATTACACTCTACTACCCTGCAACATATTTGGGTTTAGCTGATGCGTTCAGGTATTTCTGGGAGATTGATTGCTTTTGCCTTGCAGAGGTAAAGCAATTGATCCCCAGAACATCAATAACGGTGCTGCAACTGGGACTCTTACCCTAACACTCCCCTTCTAGTGCCCTAAACCACCCTTCCCCAGGGCCTGACCCTAAAACTCCCTTCCCTGCAACCCAATCCTAAGACTCCCCTTTTCGCAGCCTAACCCTAAGACTCCCTTCCCCACAGCCTAACCCTAGGACTCCCCTACCCACAGCCTAAGTCTGTACTTGCATGACTATGACCATGACCCTAACCCTCCCCTTTCATTACCCTAAGTCTAATCCTCCCTACCCTGCAGCCTACCCCTAAAAGTCCCCGGAGAGTGTTACTCACCTCTCCAGTGTCTGGTTGGTACGGTGGGTCCTAGAGGTCTGCGGCAAAATGAATAGGTAAGTATGCTGATCGATTTGGAAAAAAATCTAAAATGGCTGTGTTTTTTAAATAGAGACAGCAGAAAATGAGCTTTCGGCTGTCTCTACTTCTAAAGCAGAATACACAAAATGGAAGTTGACCCTAAAACTCCCTTCCCTGCAGCCTAACCCTAACCCTAAGACTCCCTTCCCTGCAGCCTAACCCTAAAACTCTCCTCCCCACAGCCTAAGTCTGTCCTTGCATGACCCTAACGCTGCCCTTTTATTACTCTAAGCCTAATCGCTGTCTCTACTTCTAAAACAGAATACACAAAATGGAAGTTTCTCAGATCAATTTATAGGTTAATGCAAACAGATGCATGAATAGGGGTAGTCTGTAAGCAGAAGAAACAAAGGAGAGTAAATGCCCCAGCAACACTACTTCTAAAACAGCCATTTCTCAGTGGCAACTCACTCCGTTTTTTTTATGCAGCTATGGCATGGATGATGATTGCAGATTTCGCTCAGATCTGGAACTGGGGATCAGATCACTTTGCAGTGTCTTTGGGCTGTATCCAGACATAAGAAAAAGCTTAAAATTAAGAGAGGAAGGTTACACCTGGGCAAAACCATGTTGATTTCAGGTAAAGTCAAGTTAATTGTATTCTTTGCATGCAGGGATATATCTTTGAATTGCTTACTGCACATGGATACTGACCAGCTTTACTATTACACAGTTATTTAGGCTTGGGATAGGAAACATCACCTCTCAACTCTAATACTGTTTACAACAGATGAAATATGACTCCCTGCAATCAACATGGTTTAGTCCAGGAGTAACTTTCCTCTCTTAATTTTAAGCTCCTTCTTAAGTCTGGATCCAGTCTTATGTGTCGATGTAAGGAACTGAATCCTCCCCATAATGTATAATATATAGCTGCAGTTTTTTTGTTGTTGTTGTTTTTTTTATAACATAACGTTTTCACAATCAATAATCTTTTTTAAAAATCTATCTTTTTATTCTGGTAGTGAATCAAATCCAGACTTTTGATCCCATCTCACTTGATGCTCCAAGTGCAGTGGTAGCAGGAACAGCAGGAAATTGATGCTGGATTCCCATTGAATCCAACCTTCCATGTGGGTGAGGGGAGGCCACTTGTACAGGAAGTGTGGTGGTGGCTGTGCATGTGAACTTGCTAAAAACGTGTCTTTTCTGTTCACTGTGAGCGGAAAATTCCCATTTTGCGTAGTCTAGTTTTCTTCATTCCTTACCAATGTTGTTTTTAATTGGATGCCTGCAAATTCTTGTATGCTTTACTGTTCATTTTGCTTTATAGGCATTATTTAAGTTTCGTGTGTTGGATATACTGTCTTAGCAAAATTCCAAGCCTCCTGCATTTGTTTAACCATGAGAGACTCTCATCAGCCACATGATCAAGACTACTGACAAGCACGTCCATTAGTGTAGCAAATGAAATATTTAAAACATAACATAATTCTGTGGGGTAGATTCTATTGAAGAACAACACTGCCAGTGTTCTCCCCAGAAAATGTTGCCAGCTGGGTGGGAGCAGTGTAATACTTTGCAATAATAATACTTGACGGGATCCAGACATACGTTCACACTGCGAAACGCCTCGCTGGTGCTGCTACTGGGAACTAAGCAGTGTCAGAAAGCCTTTCTGGTCCATTGTAGCACAACCAAGACTGTAAGCTGGAGATCACAATCAACGTTGGGTGGTAAGTTAAAATTGTAGGGTGGAGCACCAGGCTAAAATGTCCTGGGGAGAACACTGAAACAACATTGCATATTTTATCTTGCAGCCCACTGAGGCAATGTTCGGTTACTGTGATAGGAAAGTAATGTAAAAAAATGACTAATCAGCATATGAATAGTCTATTCAATGAAATATGCTTCTCCACTGAGTACAAGTGAATCACATTCACCTACCTGCCTTAATAATTCATTTACATGTATTTATAGAAGGAGCCAGAGTATATGTTTAAAAACCACTACTACTTAAATGGGCAATTATGAGTAATTATCTAAAACTTTGTCTGGTTAAAAATGACTATTTCTGTCTTATTTTAACATCAGTAAAATGTGCATAACTTTAGACTTGGTAAAAATAGTTCTTTTTTTATTTACTAAAATAATAATTATTTTATGCGTTAAGAAAAAAATTATTAATTCTTTTAAATGTTCAAAATGGGAAAAAACACAAGGTATTAAAAATAGTAAAGGGGTATACATTTATACAGTTATTTCTTTTTTATATCTTTGGAAATTGCTTGAAGAAGGGTAAACGATTTTATCATTCTTGGAGAATACATAAGATATAACTCTCATAGGGCCTGTTCCAGACTTAATAACGACAGTCAATTTACTCATGGGGCATGCGTAAGTTTGGCTGTGGAAATGCACTGCGCATGTGCACGGCACATGCTCTGATTGTATGTAACTTGTATGTAACTCCATACAATAGGGTGTGACATCCCTACGCAAGACAAATATATGCATTGTGGGTAGGGGATGCATTTAAATTGTACAGTATGAACTAGGTTAGGCTCTTATGGACAACAAGGCATTACGTACGACCAGAGATTAAGTTAAGGTAGAGTTCTAAACATGTAAGTCCGCTTAATTAGTTACGTGAGATGGGAGTGCCAGGGGGAATACATTATCCTTAGTAGTGCGTAACTTAGGTACTGGTTTACGTAAAACGTTCTTAAGTCTGGATCAGGCCCATAGTTCTTACCTGCTTCATTTTCCTAATTGCCCTGCTAGCTTGCCTGTGTAGTAGTTTACTAGCAACACAAGCAAACACAGATTTCAGGCAATTTCTCAGGTGCGGCTAGCCCCAATCAGCTGAGCTATTAAAACATCATTCTGGCAGTCTTTTACTGCTAGAGTATAGGCTCACTTGTGAACCTATGGAGTTTGACTCCTGTTTGCAGTCTTTTGCATTCTTGTGCAATGTTCTGAAATCTTGCACAATCTTCAGGCTTTTGCATTTTTGTGCAGTCTCCACAGCTCTCCTGTATTCCTATGCAGTCACCATTGCTCCAGTAAATGCAGCATTCAGTGCTTTTTCTTGTGTCTTTTTTTAATTCTATGTCAGGGGCTGCCACCTAGGACCTAGGCTGTGTGTCTGTAGTTAAACACCATCTGGGGCTCCAGTGAACACAAGACCGCTATTTATTTCTGCATCCTGCTG
>WWET01000146.1:248591-281689 GCA_011038615.1 Limnodynastes dumerilii | reverse complement strand
CATCTGTGACATTACCTGTTCATACCTATAAAATGTGAAAGGAAAACTATACTAGTGAAAATTAGCATTTATATTCTACAATAGTTTTATGTAGTAAATGACTAAAGAACTCAATTTTAAAAAATCTCTGTTTGTAAGTGCAGCCACAGAAAAACACTGATAGATGAAAAACAAAACAGATGTAACAATGCATTGGAGCATAACATAAAGGTCAATCTATGAGATTGGAGGAAGCTGTTAGCTACAAAAACTACAAGCTCATGTATGAGGAAAAGGGATTTCAATTTAGATGTCTGAGAAATACGGTTCTGGAGGAAAAAAAACAGAGAAAAAAACTGAGACAGAAGGAAGTACAAGCAGCATTGGTTGTCCATCTGAGCAAGAGCTGCATGGACAGTTTAAAGATGGCATAGAGGGGGAACAGATTTCACACCCTGTGAAAAGAATGAGCTGTATTGTGTAACAGATATACTCCATGGTAGCAATATGCCATAATATATTAATAGTAGCAGTGTTCTCCACAGCAATATTTACCAGGTGGGTGGCACTAAAAAATTCCTGGGGGGGGGGATAGGGTCATGTAACACTTTCTAATAAGAATAATGAAAAATGTTGTAATCCTCAAAGTGATTTCTTCAAAGTAATTATCTTATTAAACCTCTCTTTCTCTCCCTGTATCTGTCCTATACAACTCTTCTTTCTCTCCCTGTATCTGTCCTACCCAACACCCCATTCTTTTTATTAATCTTCAATCATCACTTACCTGCTGTCTTCTGACTTCACTTCTTTTCCCTCTGTCCTCTATGGCGCACTTTGCTTTGCTCCATAGGCATCGGCATGGGGGGGAGGAGTGAAGGGGCATCTCACCTCCCCCAATATTCCCATCATGTGAATCCAGCCTTCCAGTATCTCCATCATGTGCCTCTAGTATGAGCTGCCGCAGCAGTTACATAGAGCTGCTGACTGGAGAACTCCTTTGAGTTGCTGTATGTAACTGCCTGGGGAGCTGAAGGGACATGATGGTAGTATTGGGGGGCTTGAGACATAATGGGGATACTAGGGAGACTAGAGGCACATGATGGAGATACTGGGGGTTGCTGGAGGAACATGATGGGGATACTGGAAGGGCTGGATTCACATGATGGGAATATTGGGGGGCTGGAGCCACATGATGGGGTTCCTGGGGGGCTGGAGACTCGATGGGGATCCTGGGGGGGTGGAAACACATGGGGCCTGATCCAGAAAAGATGATCTGCATGCGCTGGGCAGATGTTGCCCGGTGTAGCTGCGTAAACGCCAGATTCTGGATTGGGCGTCCGTAGCTTCAGCGTAGTAACGCTGGAGGGGGCGTACCCCAGCGTTACTACGCGGAATTTATGGCAGATAGGTGAAGGGATGGATGGTAATGAGGCTGGGAGGGCGGCGTTAATGTACTAACACCGCCGTCCCAGCATATTACAGTCGCTTACGCCGGCTGAAGTTAGGGTAACCTTCAGCCGGCATAAGCGACTGTTTATAGGCTGGGGCAAGGGGGAGTGTCGGGGGAGGGAAACAATGGTACGCTGAGCGGTTTACCATCTTAGGTCTGGATACGGCCCATGATGGGGATCCTGGGGGTACTGGAGACACATGATGGGGAGCTGGAGATGAAGAGTAGAACGGAGATGATAGAGAGAGGGAGATGAAAATGTGAATGGGGAGATGGAGCTGATGAAGAGATGGGTGGGAATTATGAAGGGAATAAAGAAATGATAAAGTGTATGGGGAGAGGGAACTGCTAATGAGGAGGAGGAGGGTGGTGATGAGAATGAAGAGATGATGAATTGAGAGGGGGAGTTGATGAGAATGGGGAGATGATGTATAGGGAGGAGCTGTATAGCCATAGCATGGAGTAAATCTAATGTGTGTGTATATATGTATATATAAAGCCACAGGTATATAGCATGCTGGAGAGCCGCAGGTATAGACAGACACAGCATGCTGGAAAGCCACAGGTATATAGCATGCTGGAGAGCCACAGGTATAGATACACAACATGCAGGAGAGCCACAGGTATAGACAGACACAACATGCTGGAGAGCGACAGGTAGAGCCACACAACATGCTGGAGAGCCACAGGTAGAGCCACACAGCATGCTGGAGAGCCACAGGTAGAGACACACAGCATGCTATATATATATATAGTGACAGAGAAAGCATACCTCCACAAGAAAGTAATGTAGAGTGTGACAGAGACAGCATGTCTCCACATGGGAGTACAGTGGAATAGCTGCCCAAGGGTTGGGGTATGATAGGGACCACAGGAACACCTAAAGAATCGTGTGAACTATGCTGTGACACTTGTATGCTGCACTACAAGAACAACTTGCTGTTGTTGATGTTGCTGACTTGTTATGTTGTCTGTCTGCTAGAAAATAAAAGAACTTGATTTTATTTCCTCCATGTTATGTGCTCCTTTATCACATATGGTGCCCAGAAACGTGGGACACATCTCAGCTGGAAACTATACACCACAGAGAACCCTGGGTAAGACAGCTACAGTATCTGTGTTTTAAAAACTGACAAGTTGTGTTTAAAGTATACATTGTGCAGCTGACCTGGGGCCAGAAAGGTGGTGTGCTTATTAAACTGTTTAACCCAGTTTTGTTGTACCTGTGGTGGAGGACAGGGCAACTTGGGGTTAATGAGAGTTGTATGAAAAGCTGCCTTAAAGGGCCACCGTGTCATTAGGAAACTGTTTGCAGTCTTGTGTTAAAAGTGACAAGTAGAGCAGATAGATGTCAGGTAACACTGTCTGGTGAGGCTGGCATATTATATTAAGCCTCCTAAGGTTACCCTTAAAGGGGAAGTACAGGGTAGTATGGAAGAAATACTGAGAAGGTTATCTGAAGTGGCTGCCGGACAGCAAACTGTGGTTGCTGAACAGCAAACCCAATTACAGGGCCACCAAGCTCAAGTCCAGAAGTGGCTGCCAGTCAGAAAGCTCAATTACAGAGCCAACAAGCTCAGGTCCAGATGATGTATGAAGAGCTTAAAGAGATGAGGAAAGGTGGGCAGGAGTGGGAGAGGCTGCCTAAGCTCACTCCAGCTGATGACGTTGAGGCATTCCTTTGCACATTTGAGCGCATGGCCACGCGATTGGAATGGCCTAAAGAGAAGTGGTCTGACAAGATGGCTCCTTGTTTGACAGGGGAGGCACAGATAGCCTATGTGGATATGCCTGTGGCCCAGTCATGCTTCTACCCTGACCTTAAGAAGGCTATACTCGACAGGATTGGAGTGATGGGCCTCAGCAAAGCCCAAGAATTCCATGACTGGCGGCTGAAAGGTTCTGAGCCTTTCAGGATTCAGCTGGCCAAACTTGCAAAAACTCGGCAGCGCAAATTGTGGAGAAAGTTGCACTAGACCAGGCTATGCAGGTGTTAGGGCGCACAGTGTAGCCATGGGCCTTTCAGGCTGATCCCCAGACATATAAGGAGCTGGCAGTGGTTATTGAGCGGCATCTGACCCTGGGGAAAGTGAATAAAGCCAGGATAGGATTTGTACCAGTCCCAAAGCCTCGAACTCAGGTCCCAGTCATCAAGCCAAAGGCCCCGCCTCCCATAGTGTGCTTGGAGGCCTAGTCGTGTGGCGGAACTGCCCAAAACGGGGAGAGCCGATGGATTGCAGCGCGGGTAAGGTGGCTCAACCGATGGTCAGCATGTTGGCTGTGGGTGTATCCGAGGAAGAGTCCACCCTGTTCCTGATGATGGTACAGTTGTAGGGCTGAGAGATCTGGGCACTGGTAGATACTGATAGTGAGCTTACCATGGTCGTGGCCAACCTGGTCCCTCCAGGTGCCGATAAGGTTCTGCCTCCTGTCAGAGTGGTATGTGTCCATGGCGACGTTGAGGAGTGCCCACGTGTGTACTTACCCCTGACTGTACATGGCCGGCCATTGAAGGTGGTGGCTTCAGTGACCTCCCAACCTCCTTATTTACTAATGCTCTGCCGTGACTTCCCGTTGCTACAGGAACTGGTTACATGGCATAAAACTGACAAACAGTCAGCCGCTGAAGCATGTCACGGGCTAGAGACCAGAGTCTACCAAAGCTTGGCATCCGGGAGAACTACTGCAGCTACTGAACTACCCCAGGAAACTGATTCTGAGGCCCAATGGAACTCTGTTGGTGAGAAAATATCATTGCAGGACTTTGGGCGGGACCAATGCGATGATAGCAATCTAGCACAGGCCTTTGAGACTGTATAAGTGGTTAATGATAGAGTGATTGCTGTTTTACCATCTGAGGGTGTGCCATATTTTATGTTGAAAAATGATTTGCTATATCGTGTTACTACTTTCCAGGGGAAAAGAGTAGAACAATTGTTAGTTCCCCGAAAACTTGAGTGGTTGTTGTTAGAATCCGCACATGCACATTTGTGGGGAGGCCATTTAGGGGAGCAGAAAACACTCCAACGTATACAGTTGAGGTTCCTTTGGCCAGGCATCTATGCCTCAGTCAAGAGGTACTGTCAGGAATGTCCAGTGTGCCAGAAGAAGAATTTAAGGCTCTACTGGTACCCCTCCCTATTATTTCCGTGCCTTTTGAACACATTTTTATGGATCTGATAGGGCCATTCGAGAAATCTGCTCGAGGGCACCAATACATACTAGTGGTAGTGGACTATGCCACCAGATACCCGGAGGCTATACCCCTACGTAATATGAAATCTGGCACTATCGCCAGAGAGCTACTAATTCTATATACCTGTATAGGAATACCAAAGGAGGTCCTAACCGACCAAGGTACCCTGTTTGTTTCTAAGCCTATGAAAGATTTACGCCGGTTGTTAAAGGTAGACAGAATTACCACTTCGGTGTACCACCCGCAAACAGATTGTCTGATAGAAAGGTTTAATCAAACCCTTAAACAAATGATAAAGAGGGCAGTGTCTTAAGAAAAGAGAGACTGGGATTTGCTTCTATCTTATTTGATGTTTGCGGTCAGAGAGGTACCGCAATCTTCTACCGGGTTTAGTCCCTTTGAACTCCTCTATGGGAGGCAACCTAGAGGGATTCTGGATTTGTTAAAGTAAGAGTGGGAACAACAAGCCTGTCAGGACCCTAACATTGTTCAGTTTGTGTCCCAATTGTATGGCCGTCTTAGGCAGATTTCATCACTCCTGAACGAACATATGGAAAGGGCTCAAAAACGTCAGAAACAAAGTTATGACATCACCACAATTAATCGTTCCTTTAAAACAGGAGACAAGGTGTTAGTGCTTATGTCCACTACAGAAAGTAAGATGTATGCTCAATGGTGGGGCCCTTATGAGATCATAGAGGTGGAGGGACCGGTCAATTACAAGATTCAACAGGAGGATAGAAGGAAGGAGGTACAAATCTACCATGTGAACCTGTTAAAACCTTGGAAAGAAAGTGCCAGTTGAAGTCACACTTAGTCCTGGGCAGAAACAGGAAGCTGTGAATTTAGTAGCGAGGTTCCAAGATGTGTTTTCTGACATTCCGGGAAAGACACAGATCATTCAACATGATATTGTGACTCAATCCGGGGTGGTCATCAAACAAAGGCCATATCGCATATCCGAGGCAAAACGGGCACTGGTAAAGCAAGAGGTAGAAGAGATGCTTCACCTAGGGGTTATAGAGGAATCAAATAGCGAGTGGAATAATCCCATTGTCTTAGTGCCTATGCCGTCAGGTGCGGTAAGATTCTGTAATGACTTCCGCAAATTAAATCAGGTTTCTCACTTTGATTCGTACCCTATGCCCCCGCATTGATGAGTTGGTAGAGAGATTAGCCAGGAGTCAGTATCTTACCACACTTGACTTGACAAAGGCATACTGGCAGGATCCTTTAACGGAAGCTGCTAAGGCAAAAAGAGCCTTCTATGCCCCAGAGGGCCTATTTTAGTACAAAAGGTTGCCTTTTGGGTTACATGGTGCCCAAGCAACCTTTCAGAGAGCTATGAATAAGTTGCTGCGGCCCCACAGGGACTATGCAGTTGCATATTTAGACGACATTGTAATTTTTAGCGCTGACTGGGAATCCCACCTACCAAAGGTAGAGGCTGTTTTGAAGTCTCTAAGGGAATATGGGTTTACCGCCAACCCTGAGAAATGATAGAAGCCAAATATTTGGGGTATATTGTGGGCAGGGGACAGGTTAAACCTCAGCCTAGCAAGATAGAAGCGGTTCTCGCTTGGCCCAAACCCAAATGTAAGTCGCATCTTAGGATGTTTCTTGGTCTAGTGGGGCAATATCACAGGCTCATACGTGATTTTGCCACTAGAGCGACTCCACTAACCGAATGTCTTAAAAAAAAGTCTCCAGACAAAATAACGTGGTCCAGACTAGTGGAAAATGCTTGGCATCCTGATTTTATAAAACAGTTTGTTTTTCAGACAGATGCCTCTGGGACAGGTTTAGGGGCAGTCCTTTCACAGGAGGTAGATGGTGAGGAAAAGACGGCACTCCACCTATAAATTACTTCCCAGAGAGCACAAGTATTCAACTGTAGAACAGGAGTGCAATTAAATGGGCAGTGGAGTCCTTAAAATATTATTTGTTGGGACGGGAGTTTTTGTTAGTTACAGACCATGCTCCCTTGAAATGGATGCAAACGAACAAAGAGGTGAATGCTCGTGTGACCCGTTGGTTTTTGGCTTTACAGCCATTTAAGTTTGAGGTGCGGCATCGTCCGGGGTATCAGCACCTCAATGCGGATGCCCTTTGCGGGATATTTGTAGGTCCCAATCCTCCAAACAACCCTATGGTGAAGCTAGGTGAGGAGGTAGAGGGTCACGGGGGCGAGGTGGAAAGCTCGCCTGAAAATTTGTTAGCTTCACCAGGGTGGTTGAAGCTAAGGGGGGAGGAGTGTGACAGAGACAGCATATCTCCACATGAAAGTAATGGGAGTAATGTGGAGAATCCTGACAAGGTTTTAGAGCTGCAGCAGGGAGAAGGGTGTGGTCAGGCTTGGGCTAATCAACAGCACATGTGCTTTGCTCATGTGCTCTGTGTTTCAAAGACAGAGGGTCAGGACTCTTGATGGTGGAATAGCTGCCCAAGGGTTGGGGTATGATAGGGACCACTGGAACACCTAAAGAGTCGTGTACTACACAATGTCCAGAATAACTTTTGCATTTGGCAGTATTGCTGCATTGCATATGTGAAATTGTCTGCTGGTTTGATAAGTTGTTGAGAAGATTTACCTGCCATAAAAAAATTGGGTAACTCAACTAACTCAACCCCAATCATCCTGAAGGCCATATCAGCTATAGAGATTCAGACATCTGAAACAAGAAAGCTTTCTCACCAGATGTGATACTATGTACCTCTTTTACCTATCACCAATATTAACTGAGGTTGGAGGAAATAGAACCTAAAGTGCGGGAGGGCTGTACCATCTACAGTAGTCTTTGAAAGTGTGTCTTCTAACAGAAGTATTGATGGAAATCTTTATGATCCACTGGTGGACAATGACGATCCATCCTCTCCCACTGAAGCGCATAGATCACTTTCCACTGATCTTCCCCACTGGTAGAGAATCAGGAGAGACCGCAGTGGCATACAGAACTGATACAAACCCTTTACCACCAGTAGTATACAAACATCTATGCTCAAAGAAAATTATTTTTGATGGTTGATGAATTGTATTGACATACAATAAAGCTTTTAAATGGAATGTGTGTGAATTTGAGCAAGCCAATTTTTAGTGCAGATGTTAGAGAAATACTTTGACATAATTCCCTAGTATGTGTGTAAAAGTGTCAGACCCAGTGCATGCTAGGATTGGTCATAAACCAAAGGTTGAGGTCACAGGGCTGTAAACAGGGAGGGGTATGGAGTCAAGGTGCATCTTGTTTTTCAAGTGATCACATAGCCATGGATGAAAGCATACTTGATGTGTGGTGCTTAAATTTTCTCCTTATTAACTCATTTTAAATTTATTGGTACAATATGCCATGTCACTAAGTGACTGATTTTGTTTACATAGTAATAATGGGCCAGATCCAGAGCTACGTGTTCATTACGTTTCCTAGCGTAGCGTATTTACGCTAGCGTATTTACTATGCACTTCCCTTAGGCCTGATCTAGAGCTACGCTGGCCAGTAGTCCGTAAGTACGGCCAGCATAGCTCTGATGCACTCCCCCTGTGTAAGCATAGTTACACACAGTTACGCCGGCTGAAGGCTACCCTAACTTCAGCTGGCGTATCTGTGTAACTACGCTCACACAGGAGAGTAATCTGTCAAACCCAGCCCTCCCTTCTTAATTACCCTCCCTCCTCCCACTTAGCTTCCGTAACTACAGCGTAGTTATGGAGCTGCCTTTCCCTTCGTCCATTACTACGCTGTAGTTACAGATGCCAGATCCACAGCACCCAGAGCCATGGATTACACCGGGTAAAATCTGCCCGGAGCATGTGCAGAATGGCAGAAATGCCGTTCTTACACATATGGCCGCCGTAAAAACAGCGACGGCCATAGGTCTGGATCAGACCACTTGTCACTCCCCTCGATAGTACGTTCAGAGTTACGTGTCCTAACATCTGACGCGCGCATGTGCGGTACATGCAAAATAGCGTTTTTACGTCTCCGGTGTATGTAGTTCTGGATCTACCCCAATAAGCAAAAATGGTGAGCTGCAGACCCCTGTTGTGAACCAGTTGGGTTAAACAAGATCGCTGCAGGTGTGATAATTTTCCCTTCCATATAATTGTAGCCCACAGTGGTGGGAGAGTGTTGAGATATTACAAAGGGACTTTAATTGAGAGGGATTGAAATAGTTACAACCACTAAGTCAACATATTAGTTTTGTAGAAATGTAGAGAGGGTTCTAGGAGTTTTGTTTGATTACCTATAGCAATGGATTATGGCTTGAAATAGTTAAGAACATTTTTTTATGATTTGGTCTACCAAATAACGCATAGCCATTGGTCACTGCTGAAAGTCAAAATTGAATACTTAAAATTTGGCTGTGAGTTAAAATAAGTGGAAAGCCAAAGCTTCGAATTTTGACTTTATTATCTTGTACCCTTTATCTTGATTTTACTATATATAGACAGCTCTTGCATAAAATTAGGGAAGGAGGTCAAAAGGGAAGTTAAAGTTAGCAAAACATCCTCCTGCAAAGAGCTAAATCTTGTTCTCCAACCCACTAACATATATGCCTTTGATCTCAGGGTGGGGACAAAACCCCAGATCTATTAATTGTGTTACACTGAGTTAATTCTGGTGACCAGTGCCTTGGTAAACAGATACATCAGATACATTATTTTTTGTTAAGCAATAACTTAGACATGTAGTTCAGACAGAGGACAACTTGTTTGTTTGGGTATAACTATAATGAGTATGTCTGTGTGGAGAACTTTCCAGTGAAGGAAACTCATTAATGCCACAAAGAACAGGAGGTGGAGGATTAATGCAAATAGGATGTAAAGAGGCTATTTGGGCCAGAGGTTTTGAAGGTTCCTGGGCTTTGAGTGCATACCATTTCTTTAGTATGTAGATTGAGTACTTGTGGTCTTTAAAGACTGCACGCACTTTAGCCATTAGAAAGAGATGTTCCATAGTAGCCTCTGGGAATATTTAAGAAGAGTGCAAGGGGGAGGTATGTTAACGAGCCGGGGAGCGCAGGGTAGGGGAAAGACTGTTTGTATTCTCCTTCTTAAGAAGGAGAATACAAACAGGAACTTAGGGAAGCCCTAGAGCATTCTTAAGTGCCCTAGGTTCCTAAAAAAAATGGGGAGGTGATGGGGGAGGAAGATAGGTTTATATATAAGGTTTTTAAAAAGTCAAAGAAGGAGAGGGGGGAACTTTTTGTGGTCATAACTAAGATTATATCTTTTTATCTCTAATAGCCATTATAGATTGGGTTTAGTTTAAAGACCGCATATACACAATCTACATAACGAAACAATACGTAGATTACGTAAAATAGTTACTACGCATGCATAGAAGCTACTATCGGTAAATGAAGAACGTATGTGGAAGACGTACAAGGCTGTGAATCCGGGCCTATATCTGGATTTGCTTTAGTGCTTTTGTATCTTCTACATATTTATTATTTATTAACAGGTTTTTATATCGCGCCAACAGAGTATGTAGCACTTGATAGTTGGGCTCAGATACAATTTTCCCTGTCAAAATGCTGCTTTTGTTTACTTACCACTTAGCAGCTGCCAGCTTCCTGCAAAAACCACACAGTGGAGCTGACATCACCCATTCATACACTCCCTCTGTAGGACATTACATGTTTGACGTCAGCTCCACTGTCTGATCTCTGTTGGAAACCGGTAACTTCTAAATGATAAGTAAAATAGTTTTATTGATTTCTCAAGCCCCATTCCCCAACAGATGGGCCTTTCATGCATGCAATATGAGGCAGACTTTTCCCAGCTTTTAGGAAAGGTTTAACTGGGCACAATTGTAAGTAATAATGTTGTAGACAATTAACATGAAATCAGGGCTAGAAGTGAGAGAGTATACGGGAGTATGCCATACCGTCACGTCTCCCACAGATTTAATTGAAAATCTATAAATCTCCATTCACTTCTATTACTTCTTAATGTTCATACCACCACTTCTAAATTTCCACTTTGAACACTGCATGAAATCATATACCGACAAGCAAAATTTACAGTAGCCAGTAAAGCATTCAGGGCCGGATCCAGAACTACGGCCGTCTTCCACAGACAGCCGTAATTCAATGTGCAATAGCTACTGCGCATGCGTAATAGTTATTGTATGTAATCTGCGTATCGTTGCGATACGTAGATTGCGTATATGCGGTCTCTTACGCCGCATATACGCAATTTACGTATCGGAACGATACGCAGATTACGTACAATAGTTACTACGCATGCGCAGTAGCTATTGTTCATTGAATTACGGCTGTCTGTGGAAGACGGCCGTAGTTCTGGATCCGGCCCTCAGTTGGCAAAGAAGCTAAGGCCTGAGAAGGAGAAAAACAAGGGTATTCCAATGGCAAATTAAGACAGTAGAGGTTAGTCAGTGACAGGGTAAATAAGAGAGATATATTAGCACTCAGTGGTTCAGGTAAACCACTGGCAATAAACATATGGGACTGGATTCAATTGACCACAAAGATGGGAATAAGTGCAAAATGGGCATATTCCCGTCTATTACGGTAGGCAAAATACACAATGTCTGCGATATAAATGTTAGGGTGACATCACGGTACAAACAGCCAAAATGACATGGAGCTTAGTGTCTTGGTGGTATGTGACAGGAGATAATATACCTTATATTGTTATAGAAGTTTGTTGTACCCTGCTCTAAGGGTAAAAATAATAATATTTGTGCATGGTGTAATAATGTTAAATATACCATCCATTGCACATTGATTATTGTGAAATAATATTGGGGACCAAATGACCACATATTTATAATGACCACATTGCTATAAAGGGTTAAACAACTGTGATGAAGTGTTCCCTGAAATATATGGAATACCTACTGTAGTATTCCCACAATCATGGGGGAAACAAGAAATGTCTATATGAAATATATTTAGATTACATATACTGAGATGCACTAAGTGTCAGATGGGGTAATGAAGAATAAAGCTGAAAGACTGGGGGAAGTTCCAAACACTTACCAAGATAGCAGCACATTTCCTTGAGACATAATCTGCTGCGTCAGGTCTCAGCAGGTGATCCATCTATTTAATTATCCCTTTCCCAAAGACAACTCTGTCTACTGCCAGGGGCAAAAAGTTTGACTTTACTGTCAGGCAAACAATATTATAGGATTAAGGCTACATTTTTCTTAAACTGCACAACTGGGCAGACATCCAAAGAGAAAGGACATCGAAGACCTTCACTTTACAGATGTCTGCAATGACAAAGTGCTTAATAGAGCCCAATAACTGCCCCACAAATTACCACAATTCATTTAGAAAGCCATCAGAGCTGTCATGTACATGGGAAAGAGAGTATATCTCTTATTCCAGCCAGCATGCACTCATTTAACAAGCAAGCGTGTGATTGCTGCTATTTGCTTTCCTCCCTTTGTTGAAGAGATATGTATGAGCTCACTTTAAGAAATCCATTTTTGAATTCCAATCAACATACAGTGTGTCAAATGCCATTGAAAAGTGAATGACGCTCTACATGCAATAAGCTACAACTGCTAAAATGGATCAATTTTCTTGTACAGTGTGTTTTAATCAGAAGTAAATCTAGCTTGAGCTCCTGACTATATAACTATTAAATGAATTGCTTCCAAGCTGACAGACCCATTGGTACATACTTCAGCTACACCAGTAAGGGAAGGCTAAAGAAGAGAATGCAGCTCCTCAACAGTCATTACTGATGGAGCTGGAGTGTAAAAAATGTTATTTCTATTTTACTGGTGTGACATGGCTGATAGGCCATAATATTTCAGCTCTGCCCACACCGTTTCACGTTCCCATATGATATTACGCTGATTTATTATTGTTATTATTATGGAGAAGGCCACTTGGTTTCAGCAATATAGACCACCATCGCCCCTCCATTATTGCATATTCCTTTGTCTTCAAACATTAAAGGGAGTCTGTTTTATTGAAGTTCAGGTAAAGGAAAGGAGTGAAAGGGCGCTCGGATATTCCATATATCTTGAAACCCCATGATTTTAATATCAACCTAGACTAATCTGACACTGCCTGTTCTAGACACAATCAGATATCTGTTGATTGTTATTAGTTGAAGTATGTTAATAAACCGATAGCAGCAATATAATATATTCTATTAAAAATCTGACAACCCGGCTTCCTTAGGAAACCTCATACAATGAAACCCTGGCACTCTTATTTCTTGTAGTATATTGACCAAGTATCAGAAAAGGTAATATGGGCAGCTGTTTATCTAGACAGCTATCTATTAGAGTGCTTTTGTGGCCTCTATTATTAATATAACTTAAGATTAGACAGCTCGTTGCATCACACAAGATAGCACACTCATATGGAATTCTCTGACCTCTAATGAACATTCCAATGATATGAGGGTCACAGATTTTTTTGTCCCCATACATAATATAAAATGATGCTCAGAGTCTATTAAAATAGAAATATTTAAACATAAAGGCATACTGGGCTGAAGTAAAATGTATTTCTATAGTTAATTATGTATATTATACTATTCTTGAACCCAAACATGTTGCACAAAAGAACTATGGAAGACCAGTGCTTGTAAATCTCCACAGCGGAATAAAAGTTATACAAAGTGCAATTCTAGATTCCGTATGTGCAAGGGTAGAGCAATCCCCTCACATGCACGGAACTTCCGTACCCTGGACCCGACCTTAACTTTAACTCCACCTAAAATGGGGCAGTTGCGTAATGGTGAATTCTATGTAAGGGTTTAGCCAAGCCCGTACTGTACTATTTAGATACCGCCCCCTTCCCACCATCCTGTACACATTGTCGTTGTTAGAAAGGTTTACTTTGCGTTTTCCAGAATCATTTGTAGTATGTTCCATTGTATAACGGCCATGTTAACGCATGTGCAGAATGCACGCAACAAGTACTTACGCATTCTTATTGCGGAAATGGCCTGGCATACGCAATACTGGATCCTGTCCTATATTATCTTGTGGCTTATTTTAAATTTCTATTCAGTTTCAGGGAATATTCCTAAAGGTAAAAAAATATTAATAGATATATTTTTAAAATAAACCAAAACAATAAAAATTCATTCATTTAAAATAGTAAATAAACTTTAAGCACATAGGACTGGATTCACAGACCCGTATTTACTACGTGCGCGTATTTCCGCACGCACGTAGCGAGTCAACACCCACCAACACCCACGACACTCCCCTCTCCCAGCCGTGCAATCGTAGACTTACACCTCCATAGACCACTTCGAACAGGCAGTCATTTTAGTTTTTTGTTTTTCAAAATGAGTGAGTATCGGCATACTCACCCATTCATTTTCGGAAGTGCCGCCTGCCGAACTCGATGCACCCACCGCAGACACCACCGGAGTGGTGAGTAACCTCTACAGGGAGTCTTAGGTTTAGGCTGTGGGGAAGGGAGGGTTAGGGATTAGGGAAAGGGTTGGGGTTAAAATTTTTATGTACCTTTTAGAGCACTGTGTTTGGTGCTCCGGAAATCAATTGCTTTGCCTCCTCGAGTTCAGTTCGGAACTGGCAGTTAAAACCGCGTGTACGCAATCTACAAGAAAAGAAGTAATGTAGATTACGTTCCAAAATTACTGCGCATGCGCAGTAGCACTTTTCGCAGAACTCCGGCCTCAATTGCATTGCGGCCGGAGCTCTGAATCCGGCCCTAAATGTGTACTTACGTGCGTATATGTCTTCCGTGTGTACGATTCTTTATAGACGCACCCTCAAGTGTTCATTTAAATGCCCCCCCTACCCACTTTCATGTAAATTTTTAAGTGCATATTTCTATCCAGCCCATCCGTACGTATGTCCCCATGCGATTCACATGCCCGTGCCTAAAGCAATTACGTGCGTATATTCAATGTTACTTACGTAAATAAAGTTACTACACGTGCGCAGTTAAAACGAACCTAAAAATATGCACGCAACTCCACGTGAAAACGGATCTGCGAATACGGTCCATATATTTTGAATAATCTTTTAATCCCTGTTGGTTAATTTTAGGTTGCTTCCTATTCAGAAATAAAACAATGTGTGTTTGTATTGATTAATGCTGTAGCTTTTAACTTAAATAGAATAAACCTGGTAAATATAGAAGCCTTATAAAACATATGGAGAAAAGCGTACATGGTGAAGTATTACCACCAGAGGGCACCCTAAGACAGAGAATATTTGCCTATTCTGAAGGTCAGTGTGTAGAAATGCGTCTCTCTTTTCCCACAGGGCTTAATTATATTTTAAAATTCAGTGTAGGTCATACATTACACAACAATTTAGTAGCAGTAATATAAAAAGGGCTATTACCAAAAACCATAGACTTGTTTGAGATTAATAATGTATTCATATAGTTACAGTATTAGAATTGTGTGACCTGTGGCAACTGCTGAAATTCCTCATATTCTTGTAATGAAAGGTCGACATAACCTCAATTTCACTTTGATGACTATATTAATGTACTTTTAGGTGAAGTGTTTGATGGAATTAAATGTGCTTTCTGATTTAAGATCTTTTATTTAAACATGTTTGTTGATTTTTTTCTGAAAACATCAGCTCATCTGAGTTCTTAATGTAGAGCAAGTGTATACATTACCCCCCGGATAATGGAAAATCCAGGTCTGGTCTATTGCCTGTAAAATTTGACTTTCTTCTGTCATGTGTTATTTATTACACCTATGCTGCCCTCTCGCAATGCTGTCTGGAGTTAGAAATAAGAGGAAATCACACAGAAAATTAGGCCAAGGGCTTAACACTTCTTAAAATTTTGTTGCATTATTAACCCCAAACACACACAGGAGGGAACAGTACCAGTGAAAACCTCCTCTAAACAGCCATTACACGTTTTGTAAGCTATATATCCCAAAAAGAATGATACATTGGATGCAACATTTCCTGGTGACTAGATAGTAATAAAAGGGCTCTAGTACTTGATGGATCCTTGAGGATAGGGCCCAGATTTACTAAACTACGATTTTGGTGCACTTCGCTGTGATTTCCCGGCAATTTTTCCTTTTAAAATGGCCTGGTTTACTAAGGGGCAAATCTTAGTAAAAAAAAAAAATAAAAGTTAAATTTCCCTTTGTCACGCTAAAATCCATTGCACAACATGACATTAACCCTTAGCAGGCTGGTGCATATAGTAGTAGAAGACACAGCATGAACTTGTTTTGCAGGGCATGCTATGATTTTTAGCACCATAAGCATCAGCATGCCAAGGGTATAATAATAGAATAATAATGTGCCCGCAACCATTAATCCCAGCTCATTATAAGGTGCCTGCATGTAATAAACAATAACCCCTTTAGTAAAGTGACCCATTAAAAAATTATTTGACATAAATTATTTTACATAAATAGTGTTGTAAAAAATAGTTTGAATAATATAATACATTTTACTGCACACATTTCTGAAGTTTTCTTTCTTCCTTGCAGACATAGATGGGAATATCCTACAGTTCTAGAAGGTACATACATCAGTTATTATTTATTGTCTAATATGGTATCTGCCACGTGCGTCATATATGTCCATTATGTGATGTCCAAAGGAGAGTTATGTCACCAAGTATATTGCATAGTGCGTAGCTAGTTCCACACAATTCCTAATCAGTTTAGAATCATATAAAACATTATCTGTAGGAATGACTGTGAAAAGCTCTGGAAAGGAATGTGGCGGAAACTATTTCAGGGTCTCCTCTGGGAAGACTTTTGGGTCCTGATCATATTGTGTTAGATTTTGCATTCTGCACATGCACACATGTATCTGTGCTACCTCATCACTCTATCCGGACTCTTCCAACAGACTCCAACAGGGGGCTGGGTTGCACTTGCAAGTGGGTGGCATTTCTATAATTATACAGTTGTGTAATTATGTACAGTCAGTACTGCACCTAGTGCATTTCAACCAGGGCCCACAACCCTGGCCCCGCACCCTTGGGGGACCCCGCCCACACCATCGACTGAGCCATGGCCGTCTGCTAGAGTATATTAGTAGAGTGATGCGGCTCTGTCTATGAAGCTGCTGGGGAATAGTAGTGGCTCTGTGAATGAAGTGCCCAGTGCTGAATAGTTTTTAAAAACCATTAAATATCAACTGTTGTTGATTTAATTGTTTATAAACAACTAAACAGCTGTAGGCAATTTGCGCATTCACAGTTCAGGTGCTGGTCTACGCCCGAGGAGGATTTGCCCCTGGCCCCTCTGCTGATATGAATATTCAGACTGTGGACCTGATTCACACTTAAGAGCGAGTAAGGTGCGTGCAGATGTGTGCCTAATTCACTCTTCCAGCCCCTGCCCCGCCCCCTGTTTTTAGGTACCTTATGGCACTTACGAGTGCCATAGGGCTACCTTATCTCTCCGTGCAATGTCCATATGGACATTGCACCTCCCCGCCTCCCTCCTGTCCTTCCCAGCTAATCTAAATGCCTCCCTCCTCTCACTTCTGTTCTCTTTTTACGGATATGGCTGCGTGCGGTCTGTAAAGACTGCACCTACGCTATCTACATGCCTATCTGCTACATAGATAGCGTAAATTACCTACTACGCATGTGCAGTAGGTAATTTCAGCTATATTCGCACTTAAGAAGGCGCAGTGAATCAGGCCCTGTATTCACAACTAAGTAAGTTTGAAGACTTCCGTATGCAACATACGTAAGTCCGCTATATAATGGTACTGTGCATGTGGAGTACCAAATTATCCGCAACAGAGCACAACCGTGCTTGGGGACAAAACGTACAGTAAGGGCTTGGATAAGCCCTTACATGTGATGCAGTATCCCGCATACTTAAGGTAAGGTCCCTACTGGTGAATACACAATCCGCACGTGGGGAATGCCCTACTCTTCTACATGTGTACTTGTGAATCACAAATTCAGTACAATATCCTCCACGGCAAAGGCCACCCTATAGAATTCAAGAGACATTATGAATACGGGCCTTCAAATCAATTCCGTTTTACAGTGTGTTTACACTAGTTTGAAAATTGGATGTGCGAAAGCCCATCGGTGCGAAAGGTGTTCTCTCAGATGTGTAGATATAGCAGATCTTCAGTATCAGATCGTGCATTCACATTTCCAAACACTGAAAAATCGGATCTTAAAATATCTAAAATATCCCTAAAGTTTTTCAACTCATAGTGTCAGTGTCATGCATCATTTAGTAATCAACACTGGTGTAAAACTTTTTGTCCAGTCACACAAAAAGTATATAGCATGCATTATGAGTTATCATCCAGGACAGAAAGGTCTGATATGCACTTTAGGCTTTTAGAAGCGATAGGGAAACTAACGATCCTTGTCCTCCTTATTGAATTCACAGCACAGATAGTTACAGAACTGCTAGTTCTAGAGAATCAATTACAATACATCACAGGGCTGGATGCTGCATCACCTGGAGGTCATACAGTAATAAAGAGGTTGTGTGGCTCTTGTATATTGGCTCTAAACATGCTAGGAGATATTGACTGAGTTCAGATGAAGGAAAATGCTAAAGGTCACTAGAAATAGAGTAGAAAGGAGTCATTTAAATTATTGCAAGTTCCGGTAGTGGCAATAAATAGTGTTGTTACTTTCTGCTGGAAAGTCGGAGTTTAAAAAAAAAACTTACAGAGATCAATTGTTCTTACATAACAATGTGGACAGAGAACTTTTCTATTTAGTGCAGCCAATAGCCTGGCAATGGCACACGGAAAGAAGCAGTGTTTCAATATAACTTGAGACAAGTTCAAGTTCATGAAGCATTCTCTGGCACTTACTGAATTCATTGTTTTACAGCTTTTATACTTTCATTTACATTGTACATTTCTAATGCATGTTCTTCTGTCTGTTATCCGAGGACTATACTCTGAGGCTGCAGCTCTTACATTCATTAGGCAAGTATTAAAAAAAAGATGCATTTAGGAAAATGTAGACAAAAAATATACCCAGTAGATTTCCAGGCACAGAAATGTGATTCTACTATTTCCCACATAATGAACCGTATTCACACCTAAGGAGCTTCTGCGCATGCATAGTAGGTCATTTTCGCAATCTGTGTACTAGTTAGGTACGTATAAAGAGATTGGAAAGCACTCTGACACAGTTGGGTACTTGGGAAAGGTAGGAAGGCGCTGCTGGGACTTGCTTATGAGTACCCCAATGATACTCAAAATAGAAAATGCTAATAGGGGGAAAAGAAAGTGAGGTAGCGCTGCCTTCTAGGGGGCGGAGAAACAAGGGTGTGTATGGTAGGATAGGATCTAATGAGGGTGGCGGATGGTGTAATAGGGAATGATGATAGGGTACAATTGGAACGGAGGGGTGGGTAGTGTACTTGTCAGGAAAAATTGTCAAATAGTGGTGATAGTGTTCTGGGGGGGGGAGGGGTAGTGAAACTGATGGGTGATATGCGGCCGGAGATGAGAGTCTCTCTTTACAGAGGAAACTATAGGTAGTCTCTGGACAATTGATAACAGTTACTGATAGAGAAAGGTTGATATAGCCGCAGAGTCTTGAACAGCTTTACCGATGGATGGAGGTGGTAGGTGTGGTGGTAGAACGCCGGAGAGCAGGGAGCAGCAGTAACTGCTATCAGTAACTGTTATCAATCATCCAGAGACTACCTATAGTTTCCTCTGTAAAGAGAGACTCTCATCTCCGGCCGCATATCACCCATCAGTTTCACTACCCCTCCCCCCCCAATACACTATCACCACTATTTGACAATTTTTCCTGACAAGTACACTACCCACCCCTCCGTTCCAATTGTACCCTATCATCATTCCCTATTACACCCTCCGCCACCCTCATTAGATCCTGTCCTACCATAGACACTCTTGTTTCCCCGCCCCCTAGAAGGCAGCGCTACCTCACTTGCTTTTCCCCCTATTAGTTAGGCACGTAGATTGCCTCCGTAGTAGTTGAGTTAGAAAGAGGTGGCCTTAAGCCGCCACGAGGAGTGTTTAGGTAGAAGTGGGAGAGGGGAGGGATTTAGATTAGCCGGGGAGGTCGGGGGGAGACATTCCTGAAGACGGAAACTATGAACGGAAAGATAAAGTAGCCCTATGGCACTCGAGGGGGGGGGGGCAGCCCAATATTTTTTTTGTAACGTCCTACACTTTGCATTGAATTAACTTGCCAAGTCCTAGAGAACTCATATGGGTTAGTGGACTAGGATGACAGCATCCATAGGCATGATAATGTCTCAGATGAATTGTATAATACACACCATTTGCTTTTTTGGAATCACAACTCAAGAAATCTAAATTAAAGCACCAAAACATGCATAGCCAAGACCCAAGGCCATGATTGGAACTTCTGAGGTTCTTGGCCACCCATTTGTTTGCTCCCTAAGATGTAACATGTATCTGTAATTGAGGCACACAATATAAATCTCATTTTTGAATAAAGATGATTTAGAAAGGCCTCATTTATAATCTATTTTTCAGATGTTATTTTTCAAGAAACAATCAGCTAATTACTGTGTGATGGGTTTATTTATCTACTCTATTGTTTTACCAACAACAGTGATAGAGAATAAAGAAGGGGAGACTGCCACTTCATCTGTAAAGGGGTTATCGAGTTAATGGTGTTTTGCTTTGTGATTGTAGCTGCTGAGTAGTACAAAAATTAATGAGAACTGTATTTTAAGGGTAAGCTTGATAAAGAGATTTAAATAGATTTTCCCCATGTACAGAACTTCATTTCCTGTGCTTTTCTGTTCCAATTTAGATAATTGAGCAGGTTAATGTTGCCTCAATTATTGCAATCACTCATAGCTTTCAGCTCTACTTTCTGCAAGTCTGGAAATCCTCCGTTTTTTTAGGACAAATATGGCTAATAAAAAGAGTTATGTTTCATGTTCCAGTAATAGGATGTAAATCAAAGGAACTTATAGTATAAAACACAGAGATGAGCCTTTGAAACTATGCTGGCACCTCCTGCAGTGGATTTAACCAGTATTGTAATTACAGGATTATGCTTGTTAAACTTTTTGAAATACATTAGGATACATGGGACCGGATGCACAATTGAGAATGTTTTAGGTTCTTAATTTTACACACCCAAGAAGCATGCCCACACCACTGACACGCCCTTAGTTATTAGCTTCTTATCTTTAGCTTCTTATCCAACTAACGAATACCATAGGGCTACCTTATCTTTAGGTTCGTAGTTGTGTGTGTAGGTCGGCTAATCAGGAACGTTGTTGCATAACTGTGCTCAGAATTCCCCATTCATACATCCTGAACATCCATACGTGGTGTGTGCCAGACCTTCATGCGTAGATTATATGCATTAGGGGCTGGGCTTTTTATTTTAAAAAGTACAGTAAGGGCTGGGTTTAGCCCTTACCTCTGATTATCTTGTCTGCACATTTACACTTACATGCGGACAAGATAAGGTTTTTGGACACGTAATTGTCCAGAATTTTGGACGTGAGTGGGGGAGTGCCCTTTCCACTCATGTACGTTACTTAGGAGCGGGTGGACATATGGAAAACCTTTTTTTGTTCACAATACACTCCTAGTTCTGATTCCAGCCCTTTGTGTTTATGTAATCCAGTGTTTCCCAATCTTGATCCTCAGGGATCCTTAAAGATTTAGGTCTTCCTGGTCTCCCTACAGAATATATTATATAATGAGTAGCACTTTTGGATCTTTTAATATGTAACAGTCAGTAATGAGCACACCTGTGATATCTGGAGAACCTGCACTGTTGGGGTCCTTGATGAAGGAGGTTGTGAGATATTGATTTAATCTACGTCTAACAATTCTCAGCTTTTGTTAATAGTATAAACATATTACACCGTATTCAAGCTTAAGAAGCTGGGGCTTCTTAAGAACAGCCTTTTAAGACATGTTCTACTACGCATGCATAATAGGTCATATATGCAATCTTTGTACCATTTTGGTATGTAGATTGAGTAACTGTGGTCTTTAAAGACAGCACTTAGAAATTTAAGAAGGAAGAGGAGTGCCACGGCAGCCTCTGTCCTTTTATAAGAAGAGTGGGTGAGGGGAGGTATTTAAATGAGCCGGGGAGGGCGTGGGAGAAGGTATCTTAAGAAGGCCGGGATGGTATGGGGAAGGGATCTCCATGCGTATTTTCCGTCTTCAGAAGGAAAATATGAATGGTTAGCTAAGGAAGCCCTATGGCACTCTTAAGTTGGGGGGCAGATAAGATGAGCTAGGTGTGAATACTGCCGCACCTAACTCATTCTGATCTGTGAACACAGTCCATTGCTAATAGTTGTGCAAAAGTCAAGTTGTACAAATATCATGGGCAGGTGGTATTGTTCCTGACCTGTCCTTCTTTCATTTGCTACTGATAACAGACAATAATTAAAATATAATTATATTTTATAGAAAGGCATGTGGGTGGAGTTATTATTTTTAATACTATTTTATAAGCCAGAAATATTTTATTGTTGTTATATATTGACTTTAGATGTAAACAGAAAATGTAGCAATAGATAAAAAAATTTTTACCTGTAGTTGTATCAGCTCGTCACGAGTTATAAGGTTGATTTACAACATTTATTTATACACGTGGGAGCATCTGTATTCACATGTACAGCAGTTTTTTCAACAATCAATAAAAAAAACTCTATGGGCACTGTTGTAAGCCAAATCAATATTGACTTGCCATGTTCCTGTATTTGAATCCCGTAATGTCTATACTGAAGAGATACTTAGAATTATTATTTTTGTGCAGTACATATTCTTTAAATGTGGATATATAAAAATGTTTTTTTAGATTCGGACATCTCTTAAGTGTCTAATAAAAAATACCATTTCCTTTTTACACATCGTAACACAGCTAAATTCAACCTGTCACTGGAAGTATTAACACAATTAGCAGATTTTTTGTTACTAGTGATATTTGTATTGACTTTTCTTGGATTTTGATGTCCAGGTGTAAATTTGCAAAGCTAAAAGCTTAAATCTCAAAATAATCAGCTGTGTCTGTGAATGTGATAATTGCCTCACAGTTTAGGCATACAGTATTTTAGCTTATTAAATGTTGCTACATGGGGCTTGATTAACAGCGTATTCTGCTTAGAGAATATTCCAGTTTTTCCTCAAGCACGAAATAGAAAATAAAATTCACCAGCTAATGTATGTACGGAAGCCCAGTTTAGGCTCAATTGTTATTTAGAGAGAACATAAACTGATATTCACACATGTACAACCATTTCATTTATATTTCATCTCCAGGGAAAAATAAAATTATTTTATCCAATGAGAACAGATTTAAACTATTTCCAGTTGATACTAATGGTAACAACTTAGTGAAAGTCTTGTGTCTTAATTAACACCACTATTGCCCCAGAATCATTGACTGTGTAAATGTTTTCTAGAGAGCCATTACCTTGACATGAAATAACATTATAGTTATAATAGTGGTTCATTGCATTTCTTTCAGGGCCTCACATTTAGTTGTTAGTAGTTAGATGAGAACAAAGATATGAGGAATATATGTAGTAATGAATGCAAACATACAACTGGGAAATCAGTTTCTAATCAGTTCAAGATGATTATGATGCTGTAGACTAGAAAACGTTAATAAAAAAAAAACAAAAAACAGTATTTTCATTTAAAGGAAACTTTGTTGTGCACATATATAGTTTTTTTGTTATTTCTTGGCTAGATAGCTACGTAGGTGAAGTTGAAAAGTCTTCATTGCTATTGGCACTAATGGATTCTTGAGAATAGCAACAGTTCTGAACTGGCTGGGAAATCGATTGCTTTTGACTCGAAGAAGCATAGCAATCAATTCCTAGAGAACCTACTGTAACACTGTGCTCTGAAAGGTAATTAAAAAATCTAACCAACCCTTTCTATAATCCTAACCCTAACCCTCTTCTTCCATGACCTTAACCCTCCCTTCCCTGCAGCCTAACCCTAAGACTCCCCTCCCTGCAGCCTAGCCCTAAGACTCCCCTCCCCGCAGCCTAACCCTAAGACTTCCTTCCTCGTAGCCTGACCCTAACCCTCCCTTCAATGCATCCTTTGTCTCCCTTTTATGGGTCTGGCAGCGTTGCTTCCGAAAATGAATGGGTGAGTATGCCGATGGCTGCCTATTCGAAATAGAGACAGCCGAAAAGTAACTTTCAGTTGTCTCTACTTCTAAAAAACATTCCTCGTGGCGGGGACTCCCACCGATTTCTGAGACCTATGTTCACTTTTTATTTATTTATTTTTCATTGGTAAATGACTTTGAAGAGTTGTAATGTGGAATAAAAAAAAAATAGTACTGGGTGAAAACAGTAAAAAGGAGACTGATTAAAGATACTTTTGTATAGTGCACAAATCCTGCACCAGAGCTGGCCCATTGCTCAGATCAGGACCCTTATAAATTCTTGAAATTCTGACACCAGAAGGAAAGTACCCATATTTCCACGTGACATATTTCCACGTGACCCATTTCCACATGACATATTTCCACGTGACATATTTCCACATGACATATTTCCACGTGACATATTTCCACGTGACATATTTCCACGTGACCCATTTCCACATGACATATTTCCACGTGACATATTTCCACGTGACCCATTTCCACATGAATTACATATTTCTATATGACATTTCCACGTGACATATTTCCACGTTACATATTATTACAAAACATATTTCCATGTTACATATTTCCACATGACATATTTCCACGTTACATATTTCCACATAACATTTCCACGTGACATATTTCCACATGACATATTTCCACATGACATATTTCCACGTTACATATTTCCACATGGCATATTTCCATGTTACATATTTCCACATGACATATTTCCACATGACACATTTCCACGTTAAATATTATTACAAAACATATTTCCATGTTACATATTATTACAAAGCGTATTTCCACGTTACATATTTCCACATAACATATTTTCACATGACATATTTCCACATGACATATTTCCACGTGACATATTTCCACATGACATATTTCTATATGACATTTCCACGTGAAATATTTCCACAACATATTTCCACATTACATATTATTACAAAACATATTTCCACGTTAAATATTTCCACATGACATATTTCCATGTTACATATTATTACAAAACATATTTAGACATGATATATTTCTACATGACATATTTCCACATGACATATTTCTATATGACATTTCCACGTGACATATTTCCACATGACATATTTCCACGTTACATATTATTACAAAACATATTTCCATGTTACATATTTCCACATGACATATTTCCATGTTACATATTTCCACATGACATACTTCCATGTTACATATTTCCACATTACATATTATTACAAAACATATTTCCACGTTACATATTATTACAAATCATATTTCCATGTTACATATTTTCACATAACATATTTCCACATAACATATTTCCACATAACATATTTCCACATGACATATATCCATGTTACATATTTCCACATGACATATTTCCACATGACATATTTCTATATGACATTTCCACATGACATATTTCCACATGACATAGTTCCACATTACATATTATTACAAAACATATTTCCACATGACATATTTCCACAGCAGCACAACCTATTCCTTTGTTGCTATGCTTTTCTGTCTGCAACAAAAGACCATACCATTACCATCAGGAGGGTGGAGAAAATCCCAAACTTCAAAAAGTCACTTCCTTTACCTCTTGCTGACTATATTAACTGTATTGTGTGTGTATATATGTGCTAGGGTACTTAGACAAATATCATTGGCTGGTTCTGTAAGTGTGCTTTTTCAGCCAATCAAAATAATAAAACAAATTTTTGTGAGCAACAAGGTAAAAGGGTGCTAAACTATAGAATCACTGTCATTAAAGAGTCATTTTGACATTATTTTAACAAGGTACATATTAATGTTCACAGGATGTTTTTGTTCACCGTATCTTGGATGAAGTGTGTAGCACTCAATAGCAGTGTCTAACCCGTTTAATAAATTAGTGTAAAATATCCTAGCAGTGATTAAACCAATTAGGTGAAATAAATGTCTGATGTGGAAATGCTGATAAAAGACACTCATTAAGACAAAATGTGCTGAGCTATTTATATCATTTCTTATGTCATTACATTAGCTATTGTCTATATTTTTTTGCCATTCAGAAGGACCTTTCCTAACATGAGGCTTATAGCTGGGGACAAGCTGTGAAGTCAATAAAAGTTCATGTATTTAAATTCAAAGTTTGTTATCTTGATTAATGTCATGTAATGGTTCAATAATTATATAATATATTATACTTGCCACCTGTTTTAAAACAAAGCTTTTGTGTTTTACTATACTTAACTCACTAGTTGTAATCCTGACACAGTATTGATATAGCCAGATGAAAAGTACAACAGAGTTGCCGGATTATTGACAGGGGGCTGGGCTTGATGACGTGATTTCCATAAATCATGTCATTTAGCCCCGACCCCTCGCAGTAATCTATGGCTTCCCTCCGGGTTCTCAATAGTCAGCAACCCTGAACTACAATGAGCTAAAAAGTAGAACCTTTATTCCTTACAATGGGATGGATTTTGGAAGGCTATCAACAGAGGACAGATGGGAAACTTAAAGTTACCCTGGAAAAAAATCTGCAAGTTGCCACAAGTGTGCTGGATCAGTATAGGTGGAGCTATCAAAACAGTAAGTGGTGTTAGCACAGAATAAAGAACCTTAAAGAAGTTAAATATATAATGTGAGTGGCATCATGTATGTCCAGTTCAGTAGAAGAGGAAGCGTTATATAAAAGACCTACAATCACATACATCTACTAAATAGTATTTTACAATGCAATAAGGAGTTTTATAGTAACCTCTATACAATACAGGTAGCATTCTAGTGACTACCACCCATTACAGAGAGCAACCTAGTGACCGCCACCCATTACTGAGACTATACTATTGTCTGCCACCAAATATAGGGAGCATCCTAGTGACCACCACCCAATACAGATAGCATTATAGTGATCACCATCCGTTTCTGTGTGTAGCCTAGATTTCTTTAGACAAAAGAGTGGCTGCTGGGTGGCCTTGAAAACCCAGTGGCTAAGCAGGAAAATGCCCTTCAAGTCAAAAGGCTAAAACTCCCATGGACATCCCAATTTACATGTCACAATTCTAAAGAAAATTAGGCAAAAGTGGAGTGGAATTGTTTCAAATGGCCATTAGGGATAGATCAGACATGGTACTTAGTTTGTCCCAATTTTCTGAGTTTGGAGAATGGGCAATATGTTCAAATATAAAATCTTGAGAAATGGTATTTGTTCCAAACTCCCAAATTTACTTTATTAGCTTTGCTGATACGAAACTTACCTAAGCCACTCAGCAAAAAAAAATCTCTCTAAATGGAAGTTTCTGGAATGCTGTCTTCACCTCTTTTTTTTAGGTTGTTTTTTAGATCATGATCACAGTCAACTGATTGGGACTAGTGAGGGGCAAAGATTTAGGAAACAAAATTACCCAATTCTGTCTATGTATAGAGCATAAAACCTTTTTCTTCTAGCTAACAGCAATTCATCCGTCTAATTTTAAAGTGAGTGATCACTGATGCTGCCATCAAGTGCTAATATGTTATAAGAAATGAAAAGAAAAGTAATGTTTACATTCCACCTTACAACATATATTAAGGAAGAGAGTATTTTGCTATTTATGTTACAAGAACTCGACAATGGGAACTATGAGTTGCAGATAAAGATATAGGCATTGTAAGCACACAATCTGCAATAATCCTGGTGTTCGTCCTAGCACTCTGATAGCTGGAAATATCACACACTGGATTCTGTTACTTCTAATGTAAAAAGAGAAGATTCCAGTTTTTGGCACACTGCATTTTAATACAATGTTTTGGCATTCCGACAAATCAGTCCTTGTCATACACTGCACAATAATTGACCCAACCTGCGATAATTATCTGATAGACACAAGTATCATATAGTGGGTGGCCAGTTTTAAATTAATAAAACTTTAAAAACAAATGGTTGTCTTAAGCTGAGTACACACATTTGAAATGATTGTTACATTTTCTCAGATGATTGCAAGTGCTTATGATCATGCTGATTTATATGTACACACTATACCAATTTAGACCAGCAGACCTGGTCATCATCTCTCTGAATGGTTGCATTCTCCGGAACAAAACTCTGAATTGCGAAAAAGGAACACTTAAAAAAAAAAAAATTAACATTACAAAGTATATCCTACTCACGGTTCTGTAGTGCAGTGTTGGTCCAGGCAACAGGGGTGACAGCGGCTCCGGGTCTTCTTCAGCCTGTTGATTGCAGACAGGTCCAGCTCAATCCTCGTCCCGGCGGAGAATGACTCATCATATTGCCCCGACTGTCTTTATAACCTCGGACCGTCCAAGGTTATAAAGACAGTTGGGGCAATGTGATGAGTCATTCTCCGCCGGGACGAAGAACACTGCACTACAGAACTGTGAGTAGGATATGCTTTGTAATGTAAATTTTTTTTTTGCTGTACCATGTGGTTAACAATATTATTATATGGGGCAAATTTTTGACAGTACTTTTGATTTGGGAAACATGTTAATTTTCTAATTTCTAATTTGGGGGTGGGGGCATTACTTAGTCTGATTTTGCAATAGGGACATATGAGGTAAAATTTTAGTATGGCATGTGAAGTACTTGTCTCGTTTTGGCCCATTAGTGAGTTTTAAAATAAACAACATGCCGTCTTTTAGATAGTATCGGCACATAGGTCAGGTTTAGTATGGGCCATGCTTTAGTTCTTAATATGTAGGGGGACAATAGATAATGAATATATAGAACGGGGCAGGAAATCTTTTTATGTAGGGGGCCATAGTTAGTATGGAAGAGTTACGGGGTACAGTAGCATATGCTGTGGTATGCTATTATACCTTGGCGTGCTGCCGCTTATGGCACTATAAGGCGCAGCATGCCCTGCAATACAAGGGCATGCTGTGCCTTATAGTACTACATGCAGCAGCATGCTAAGGGTTAATTTTATGCCATGCTAGGCATTTTAGAGTTTAGCGTTAGAGATAATTACTAATTATTCATTTTTAAAGGGCCAGGATCTAATGCGCGGTTAAACGATAGCGAGTTTAGCAACAACTCGCATTAGTTTTCAAATCGCATTCATAAATCGCTGGATAGTAAATTAGCCGGTTAATCCACTGACAATGAAGGCGATTTGGAGTGATGCTCCAATAAATAGATTCTTAGTAAATCTGACCCCAAGAGTGACCGCTGGCAGATTAGAAAATACCAGCTTTACTAAGCTACGGGAATGTAAAAGTGGATATGGTGCCTATAGCAACCAATCAGATTTTAGCTGACATTTTCTAATATGTGATTATTAAATTATATAATTATTAGAAAATAACTTGCCAGCAGCTGACAGCATAGTGCTGTTGTCTTCTGGCAAGTGGATGGGGGAATGGGGGGGCTGAATTGCATGTGCTGGATGACTGGGAAGGGGTGCACTTCCTTATCCAGACATATGCGGGCCCACTTATTAAGGGACCTGTCTTTCTTTACTCTTCCCCCTTGTGGAACCCACTGCTTAAGCCCTTTATTGACATGTAATGTCCTGTTTGATAAAGCATATGTAGCAAAACATTGATGTATGTTTATATAGGACAACACAGAATTGTGGAGCATTTTAGAATGTCTAATTTGCTTAAATAAACACTCTATCCTTACATAAAGTAAGGATAGATTTAAATTCTTCTAATCGGTAGACCAATAAAATATAGGAAGCTCAGGACAGTTAGATAGAAACAGTAATTTAAGCAAACTACTTTTTTTTTATTTTAGTATTTATATGCACAAAAGTTCAAAAAAGATTTTCCATTGTCAGTATGAGATGACTCGATTACTGGCACATTTCCAGAAATAAACAGGTAGGGAAGAAGTTCAGCAACCCAAAAAGTTTTCACATATTGTATATTCTCCATTAAGGAAGCTAAGTTTAATGTTATGCGAGGCAAAAAGACAATTATTGATCCATGTCGGTTCATTATGAGTCATGCGTCTGTAAATGATCCTCAAATAAGCCTTTACTTTATTAACAAACTGCTAATGTGCAGTAACCCTTAGCAACCACTATGCAATTTGCCCTGATCTTTTAATGCATTTTTGACCATAAAAGCTAATGTCTAATTGGTTGCAAAAATATTGCTATAGTATTTTAAAGGCGTTAATCCAAATTGCGAACATCTTTCAGAAGTGCTCCACTTGTTTATGAGTGTGTTCTGAGGAAGTGAGCTGGACAGTCGTAAAATGTGTACATGTTTTACATTTTCTATTGTTATTGGAGGGATATTTTATTTGTTTTCATGTTTGAATCTCCCGTAGTTTTGCAGAATAGTGTTTGAACTCATCCATTATACAAGGGATAAAATCCCTGCCGGGAATATGAATGTAATTGCTCTTATTAATTTAAAATATTTGTACGCTATTTTTTGTTTTGCCTTTTATAAAACTTATGGATATTATTTTTTTCAAGTGTTTTATATGCATAAAATAAGTTTTTATTTTATTTTATTAAAGTACTGAACTTAATATTACTATATCCTTTCTATACATGAGAAACAATTACTCATAAACATTTGGGTTAAATAAGAAATACTTTTTATATTTAATTTCATACTATTATTTTCTGGTTGCCTCAGCATTGATGATTACAGTATATATTTGTTATTAGAAGACATTTAAAAAGAAGTATAAATTTTTTAACAGGTATAGGACCGCATTCACAGATCCGTTTTCACGTGGAGTTGCGTTGCGTATTTTTAGGATCAGATGAACTGCGCGTGCGTAGTAACTTTATTTACGTAAGTTACGTAGAATATACGCATGTAAGTTTTTCAGGCACGGACACGTGAATCGCACTTGGGGTCATACGTACGGAGGGGCAGGTTGAAATACGTACTTGAAAAGTTATGTGAGACAGGGCGGGGGGGTGCATTTAAATGGGCATTTGAGTGCGCAGTTAGATAGATACGCACGTTCGTACCTTAACGTACGCCTGTAACTACACTCGTAGACATAAGGGTGCCCTATAGCACTCGTAAGTCAAAGACAACCCGTCAGTGTGAGGGGAGTGTCATGGGTGTTGCCTTGCTACGTGCGTGCGTATAATTGCGTCCTTTTTCAAAAAACGGATCTCTAATATACGGCCCATAATGTCTATTTATTAAAATTACAGCCAGAGTAAGTGTAGCAGAAACAGTGCTGCACTGCAATTGTGCCAGCATTCTACATAGTACAGTCCCCCCAAAAATCAGATTTAATGTATAAGCTGCAATTAAAGTAATGGGACGAATCCAGACTTCTGCTGCTGTATTGCTCTGAGTTCAAAAGTCTGATTGCCACCAGATCCTAACTCCTGTGTGGGTGAGAGGATTCCAGTTCTCTCACATGCAGTGGACTTAAGATTGCAGGACCCTACCTTAATACTTCTGCACTGTCCCCATATATATTGAGGACCGTGTAGAAATCTGAATAGGATGTAAGGGCTCCACCAAGCACTTACTGTGCACAACCATACCTCCCCTCTCCCAGCTTGGTGACATACGCATCCTGCCCGCTGTTGTAAACACTTATACAGAAGTCTGGATCCTAAGCAAGTGCACTCACAAACTTAGAGATCAGGGTCCTGAGTATGTGCACTCACGGTGGTCTGCATCCTGTCCAGTGTTGCTAGGTAACACTTACATGACATAAAGAATCTTGTTTCCAAATTAAGAAATATTAACTCTATAGCAAAGGATATTACAGGACAATAGTAAGTCCTATGACCTGTATAAAACACTATATGGTTATTTCTGACTTCCTGTTGCTGTTTTATTTCCATGTAAAAGGTATGCTCTAAGGTAATAATGTATTGCATAGGCATAATTTGATGGGAAATGACAGGTTATAGTAATAAATTATCAGACCCTCCAACATGATCCATTCCATTAGGTACACAATACTTTGCTTCTAAGCTTCCAACTGTCACTCACCTGGTTTAGATTAATTAATTGAGATTAAAAAAAAACTATTATTACTATTTTCAAAGGTGGTGACCATAGTAACTGACAGTTAGAAACTGAGGAGCAGAGTATTTTGTACCTAATGGAATTAGTCATGTTGGAGGGTATGAATTATATTATAAATATATAATGGGTGCACACAATACCTCCCCAACCAAATGTTACAATTTTCATAGCACAAATATTACAGCAATGATCACTGAATAGGCAGAAACATTTGAGAAACAATAAACAATCCATGATTGATGCACACACTCACAACAAACCCATTCATACTAAATAAAGACTCTGACAACTTTAATGCGTTTAAAAAGGGGGCATAGGTTTATTTAATAAAGTATTGAGCCCTATTGAATTTTTGATTGATTATAGACTATAAAATTTAGGGTGAGACTAGGTGGCATAGCTGGTGAGTGTCACCTCAGGATACTTAACTGACCAACTGATAGTCAACATAGGCAACCTGAAAACAAAGTTAAACCCCACAACCAATGCAAAGCTGCTTGAATTCTATTGATTTTTAACCGTAGAGCCTCCCAATCTAATGTACCTGCGGAATGCCCCTGACTTCCATCTCCCCAATCTCATGATCTGGTCAGCAGATTGACCCTCCATGGCGGCAGAAGTCGCCGCGCCTATCCGGAAGGAGTGTGTGCTATAAGCGGAGTCTGCCATCCCTAACTTCTTGATACAAAGTTTTAAGACATGAGAGAACTGATATTTGGTGAGAGGGCGAGAATCTCTATGCGCTAACCAGTTGTGACCCCCTGAATGACCTGCACCTACATATTGCCATGCCAAATTAACCGGGCAAACCTCCCCTTTCTCATGCCTATTAAGCACTACCCATCTCCCCTTACCTAACTGATCGGTCTTAGACTTATGTATCCTGCAGGAAATAGAATCTGCCGATAACACCACATTTTCCCTTAATAAACCAGAATTAACTGAATCTTTTCCCGCTGCAACTAATTCTGACACCCGAAAAGCCCCAAAAAATGCCAAAGAAAAAGCTATTCTAAACAATCTAGCTTCGAATTCATCAGTTGCTATTTTTCCAACTACCCTTACAATGCGACCCAGCATAAACAAATCAATCGGTCTTCTGGTATCCCCTCCCTTAACCTTCTTTCTAGCCCACCCCTTCAAAACCCTGGATATAAAGAAACTTTTGGTAAAATCCTCTTTACCATATAAACGATTAAAATAGGAAACTCCAGCTAGCAAAGAAGCCATAGAAGCCTTACTTCTTCCTGCCTGAAACTCTCTCCACAGCCAATGTAAAACCAATGCTCTATCTGTCTTACCTGAATGAAGCTTACTCCGCTTATAGGAGACCCATTGGTCCCAAGCACTCTTATATGCCCTCAAAGTGGAAGGGGCCAGGGAGCCGGACGCCAGATCTTCTAGTCCGGCTGCACAATCTGCCAGAGATGGGAAGGGCAAGACAAGCCTTCA
>WWET01000146.1:217025-233137 GCA_011038615.1 Limnodynastes dumerilii | reverse complement strand
CTTTAGTAAGCACAGCGCATCGGCGTACCTCTGGATCAGGCCCTATATGGTTAAACTAGAACTATAGCAAACACAAACTTTCCTAGTATAACACATAAAAAATCTACTGATGCCATGTTTGGACACTATTGTGTTTGAAATCTTGTGTTTACTGAAGAGAAAGAGCAAATAACAAATAATGGATGAGTTTCTAAACATGATCTGTTATACTTTCTGTCTGCTCTATCCTTTAGAGAGAAGAGACATTGCTCACAATGTCAGCACAAGTACCTTAAATCACTCTGGAGCAAAAGAAAACCTGAACATGTGTAATTGACTTTATTAGTTTTCTACAGAAAGGCTCTATAAAGATGACGATTTGTAAATTTGTACACAGGGGCATTGTTGGTGCAAAAACAATTTGAATGTTTTCCTTTTTTATGCAGATTGCTGTCAATTCATCTATAATACTGTCAGGGCAGTGAGGAGATGTTACCTTCCATCCCCTTTCATACCCATCTCCATCATTGATCTGAGTCTATAGTAGCCGCAGCAGAATTGTCTCATTGGCTTTGATCCATCATAACAGAATAATGCATATTGCATAGATATCTTTACAATACCAGGACTGCAAATAATCTGTGGCTCCTAAGTATGAGCGGCAGTGACAGATCCGCAATGCACGGAGATCAGGGACCGTACCTCTCTCTGCAGCTTCCCATTGTTTCTGTTACGGGAATCACAACCAGGGCGCAGAGTCTAACTAGGGCCAGGTCTTCACTAGAGCCCATGGGGATAGTCTGGGCTGCAGGATTCCTAGCAGGTCGTGGCCCCCAGAGGTGCAGCCCAGGAGAAGAAACTGAAAGTAAGTAGGAACCAGACGAGAAGTAAGGAAGTAGGAGAAAGGACAGTGGGACCAGAGGAACTAAAAGGGACTAGTCCTGACTAACAGGGGAGGACGGACAATGGTACTGACAGACTGGACGGACTGGGACACGCAAGCAGCTGACACACCAACGGCTTCCCCCGGATGGGGGAAGGGACACTCTTACACAGGGAAGGAGCGGGAGAGAATGAGCAGGGATTAACACATGGAAGAGTAAGGCAGAAACACAGGGAGAACTAGGAATGGAGAATTAATGGAAAGGGCACAATAATCAAGAATGGCACAAGACAAAGCACAAGGCACTATAAAGAATTGCAGATCACAGGCTGTAGAACCAGACTCTGTAACTGGCAGAGTCATACTGACACTGACAGTGCTAAGATCCAGTCCCCTGATACCTGATTGACTATCCTCGGCCATGAGGACGCCCATAAAGAAGATCCCCAGAGTGCGCGCCCGTACCCGACAGCTGCGCTCAGAGGACACAGACACATACCTTCACAGGCATGCATCGAAGGACGCGCGGGAGACCGGGTGGAGAGAGGTGAGAAGGTTACATGCCGGACCGCATAGCATGGCGGCATGTAACATTTGCATCAGAAGCTGCACAGGAGAGAGACTGAGACACTGAGATTCCTGAATCGCTTAAATTACGTCAATCTGAGGCCGTCTCATGCAGGGGCATTGGTAGATCTGACGTAGATCTCACAGTGAGCCTGCACACAACCATAGAAGCAACCAATAAGAAGTTAGTGAAGGAATTATATATAAAATGAGAGTAGGTCTTTTAATGCAGTGGAAGCATGTCTGTAATTACCATGAACAACGAGTGCTGAGTGTGTGCTGAGTGTGCATGCGGTCCTTTACCATTAAGATGCACCACAGATTGATAGATAGATGTGGTGGTGGTTAAAACATTGCTAAGGGAAATTGAAATACAGATACATGCTTATTGCTCATATTCCACCTCTATGGACAGGGGGTGACATAGACCTACCTACTGCTGCCATGTAAAAAAGCTAAACTTATATATACTTGTAAAACCCTGGCTTTACAACGACACAATGAGAAATTCTAATTGTGTTCTATTTGATTTTATTATTTTTCTCTTTTTTTTTTTTTGTTATAATCCTTGATACGTAGGGACTCATCTCCCTCTTTTTGCACTACTGCTGTGTTGGTTAATATTCTATAGAGATATTGGGGCTGATTCAGAGATGCGATTGCGAAAAGATCGCAAATATACGCACCTTAGCTAAGATCTTAGCAGGTTCCAGCCCACTGCAAAACCAGACACTCCCCTTGCAAACAGCGGTGGATCTTAAACTTAGAACACCATTGAATTGCCTTAACTATACGCTGTCAGTTGGGATCTTAAGTGACGTGGTAGCGTTCATTTAAGATCCTAAGTGTCAGCCCGCGCCCACTTTCCCTCATTTCCCTGCCTCCCCCCGCCCATTTCCATGCAAATCCTTAAGATCTTAAAGATTCGCAGCACTTAAGATCTTAAGTGCTTGCGTGCAATTCAAACTTACGCTCTTAGCGAATTTACGCTCCTAACCGCTACGTAAACGGCGTTGCACTATTACTACGCATGCGCAGTTTTGCAAATTTTCTAGGATCTTAAATATACGCACCTAAGTGACGTGGAAATCGCATCTCTGAATCAGCCCCAGAATGTCCGTACGAGCAAGGGGAATCGAACTGATCTAGCACGAATGGAAGATAGAATCATAAATTACGTATATGTTATCCTCCACAATGTAATCCATTCTAAACTGATCCGGCCCTCTGTCCCACTCTTTACTCCAGTGCTCTCTCACTCTTTGCCCTGCTGCTGCTTCTCACTATCACTAGCAGCTGATTCTGCTGCTTGATGCTGATTATACTACTGGCCCACTTGATACAAAAAGGAGACAAAAGCTTTTCTAGGTATATAAATGAAAGGAGAAAAAATAAGGAAGGTATAGTAAGGCTCAAAATGGAGGGTGGGATTCTTGTTGAGGGTGAAAGGGCTGTGGCAGATCATCGTAACAAGTATTTCTGTTTAATATTCACAAAAGAGACGGGAAGGGGCCACTATTAAATGAGAAGGCTATTAATACAATGTGGGAAATTACTACTACTTTCACTAAGGAGCAGGTATTAAAAGAACTTTCAAAGCTGAAAGTGGACAAATCAATGGGACCAGATGGGATACATACAAAGACACTAAAAGAGCTTAGAGGGTTGCTGGCAAAACCATTAACTGAATTATCGGAGACGTAAAATCGCCTATTTCTAAGTACTGCGCATGCGCACCATAGAAAATACGCTCATTAGCGTAGCGTAATTGTGAACGTATGGGCCATTCACGTAATTGTCACGTAAATACTTACATGTGGGAGTTTTTATTTTACGTGAGTCAAGAATACGTGATGTAGGTGGAGGTTTGTATGTAAAGTGTACAGTATGGGCGTGCTAAGCAGCGTACGTTCATGTAGTCTATACGTCCATTAGCGGACGTACGCTGTTACGCGAAAAAAAGTTAAGGTAGGGTTTGCGAAGCGGAACTTGGTGAATTACGTACATTCAAGGGGTGTGCCTAGGGGAGTGTATAGAACATACGCGTGCGAAAATACGTTACGCGTGGAAAGGTATTGCACACGTAGTTCTGGATCTACCCCAATGTTCTTTGTATTTGGTGATCATGGGACAAGCAGTGCTATATGTAGAATAACCTCCAGTTTCTACATTTTGCTGCCTGATGTCACGCTCTGCTCCTGCATGCCCATAATATGCTGATATTCATGTCTTCTTGTATGCAGGTCTCCTAGAAACCTTGTTGCTGGCATGTTACTTGTGGCATGCTGGTGTAGGCATGGGGAACCGGTGAGTGCTGCAGAACATACACACCTGATGCTTTGGAGTACTTATATGATATACATTTATGCTGCTATGATGAACATAATCTTTATTATTATTATTATTAACGCTTATTTATATAGCGCCACAATTGTCCGCAGAGCTTTACAGAGAACAGTAGACATTCACATCAGCCACTGCCCCAATGGAGCTACATACTAATGTCACTAACACATACATATACACACACAAACACACACACACACACGCACTAATGTTAATTTAGTCCGCAGCCAATTAACCTACCAGTATGTTTTTGGCATATGGGAGGAAACTGTGTCTCCTGTTTGTTCACCCTTTCTCACTTAGCATGTTAGCTCTTATAAGGAGGGTCCTCTTCCAACCTGTAATCTCCCCTCCACCCTCTTCTCATCTCACCTTTTTATCTCTACTATCTATCCCTCTCCTTACTCATCTGCTCCTATACACATTTCCAGCATCTTTATTTTCCTCACATATTGTTCCGCTATTTTTGTACTGCATTTTATTTTTTGCTTTGCACATGTATTGTATTCCTTATTCATGTTTTTATATCCTCTGTTATTTATTGTATTGTATATGTAACTATTGGATTTGCTATTGCCTCTGTACGGTGCTGCGGATACCATGTGGCGCCTAATAAATGAACATTAATAATAATAATAATAATAATAATAATAATAATAATTGTCATTATTTATAATCATGAACAGCAATCCAGTTACATTTGGTAGATACTCAGGTGCCTGCTCTGCTACTGAATAGCCCTCTAAGCAATACATCCTTGAGCAGCACTCCTAGATTTGTGGGGCCAGATTTGTGGGGCCGAATCCAGAGGTACGTTCGTCAGGGGACTTATACAAGTCATTTGCATAAGTCCCCTGTGTCGGAACATCTGTGCATACGCGTTCCAGATGTTCTGACAGCATAAGTACTGATGTAGTTACGTACGTCAGTATGTACGCAGAAGGGGCTGACCCTTCGTATTAAGATGACCTTCGTATTAAGATTACAATTAAATGAGGGGTCGGGGAAGCCCCGTTATGACTGAGTCTGCGGCCGTACGGACACAGACCTAGTCGTTAAAGTTAAGGTAGCAATCTGGACATGTAAGTGTCCGGATTTACTACCGACAGCACAGAGTGCAGAGGGAGCACATTCCCCACTATGGGTGCGTAACTCCCCTGCATGCATATAAAGCATATAAAGCATGTGGGGGACAGGATCTGGCCCGCGGTCAGTAAGAACTGGTCCGATATTTAGTTTTCAGACTTTCATAAGGGATATACGCATATGAACAAACAATGGAGAGATATACACAGATAGTAATAAAGAAAAACTTGCCCCATTCATGGATCGCCACCTTCTGCCTGGTTTCCTGCCAATGTGCACCGCCAGGTCTGACAGACCAGAAATGATGGGTCTGCAGTTCTGGCAGCCCAGTATAGCAATAACGTAAACAACTTAAACACAACAACACTTATTCACACATCCATTTGTTTAAAGTACGCAATTATACGCATGCATGTAGCAAGGCAACACCCATGACACTCCCCTCACACGGCCATGTAGTTGGTGACTTCTGCCTCCATAGGGCAACCTTAACTGTACGTGTGCATTTACATGCGTATATTACTTCCGTCCATGCGTATCTAACTAACCGCGCCCTCAAATGGTCATTTAGATGCCTCCCCCACCCACTTTAATGTAACTTTGACAGTACGGATTAGAACCGTAAATACCCAAATGCGATTCACAACTCCATGCCTAATGGACTTCAGTACGTAAATACTACGTAATTTGCGTGGAAAAAGTTACTACGCATGCGCAGTTGATCCTAAAAATACGCACACAAAACACATTAAAAAGGATCTCTGAATCCGATCCTTAATGTGTGGCAGGCAGAAACCTGAGCTTGGCAAAAATCGCACTGTGCATATAAACAGCAACTATGCGCATCTAAGGGTTAGAGCAGTGAATAGCTGAGCGTATGATCACTGCAATCCAATACACAGAAATCATAAATGGACTGAGTGTGAAATAGCATAGGTTGTGAAGAAGGAACAACAACAGTGGTTGGCAGCTAAAAAATAGCAGAGTGGTGAATGCCTGTCTTGGAGTATATAAGTATGTTATAATATCTTCAAAGTAATGGTAAAGACAGGAATCGGGCAAACCACAGGCTGGCATAAATGCAGAAGTAATATGCTAATCAGAAATAAAGCACAAAATCGAGGGACGTAAATAAGTTTACACAGTAATATATACAGTTATGCCCCAATAGGCCATACAGAAACACTGAATAAAATGCATGGCTCAGAAAGGATGTCAGAGGAATAGCTGTCATGATATTGGCTAATGGCCATGATAGAAACACTAAATCAGCAAGGGAGGCATTATGGAAAACAGGAACAATCCAATAAAAGGAGCATAGGCTTAAAGTAATATGCTTATAAAAAAACAAGATAAATTTAAGGATTTATTGAGACCTTATGGGGCTATAGTTCATAATCTGTGGATCTGGGTGATCTCACATTGGAGAAGTTTTTGGCCCCTGTTTCTACCTCTTACTGGTATCGGTATATAATTAATGATCTTGTTTTAATAAAATTAATTATGCTTGAATCGTGCAAAGTGTCTGGCAACCAAGAGAAATTATAGAGGAAATAGAGGATATGGTATTTCCAAGGCGCTGTGTATCCTGCTTGCTGCAAACCTCAGAGTACAGAGGGTGTCCAACTGGCTGTAGCAGTTCTCAGTATATCCATCCATATTTCCTGTGGGAGAAAGTAAACAGCAAAATTAGTTTAATATCTGTTTGTGCACCGGAATCAGTGGCCTTCTCTAAACAGACCATGCTGGACTAGAGGCTCTAAATCTAACCACAAACTTGGTGTTCACCAGATGGTGGGGATGGTCTTGGATGCAGACAAGCGCAGAGATGCCAAGATGATGTATGGGATCCGGAGATTGTAGGAGTAGTGTAGATAAGTAGCGTATGAATGGCTACTGAGACTGGATACTACAGTGAGCAGCTGGACACTGGAAGTGCACCAGAGACATCAGCAGGAGCCAGATACTCAGGAATATAGGAACCAGGGACTGAATAACTGGGACAGAGAACGGTAGAAAAGACCTGGAACCAGGGAGCCAGAACACATGAAAGGACTCAAGGATACAATATATGCAGGCAAGGATACCTTTGCTCTGACAGGGAATTGATGTCAGTGAAGGGTTTAAATAGTCCAGATAATGAGAAAGTACAGTGAGGCAATGAGTAGCACCTATGAGGTAATAATGCCTGCAGCAAGAAGTGAAACCCAGGAAGTGCAGAAAATAAAAAAGTAATGTGACTGGCAGAACGTAAAGAAACATTACATGCAGTGATTAGGGAACTGAGTGAATCATCACAGTTTGTCAGGTTATGAGCAGGTCATCAATATACATTATTGTTACACATGGCAGCATGTAAATTCTTAACTGCTCCGGCAGTCCCCTGCTGCTGTGTACAGCTGCGTGAGTAATGGGTCTTCCCCCATTGCCATGCATCTTTCTGATGGCTCCCTGAGTACCATCATCTTGCATCCAATCCTAAAAGCCAGGATGTGATCCTTTCAGGAGAGGGAATGTGATAGTTGCTGCTCATTGGGCAGCAGCTTCTATATAGAACCGGCAGTGGTAATGCACACTGTCAGTTATAGCATTTTGCTTTTCCAGCCTTCTGTTTCTCTGCCAGTTTTTGCTGTGCTTCTTGATTCTGAGTGCTCCCATATTTCTCCTGGTTCTTTCCCATTGTGCTTTTTTGTTTCCCTTCCTTGCCTCTATCAGTTCCTTGCATTCAGTGTAAGTAAGAGTGTGTTTCTGTAAGTGTAAGCCCCTTGTTAGCCTCGCTGTTTGTCTGGATGCTGTCTCCATTTATTTCACTGGGATCCTCTTGCTCTTGTATTTGTTATGTTTGCTCACCCGCACACATAGGATCTGTTCGCCAGGGGCTGCGACCTGCCAGAGTTCTGCAACCAAATCTGTCCCCACCATCAGAGACTCCAGTGAACACTAAACTCTGATTAGACCCGGCGTCTGGATGGGCTTATCCTAACACTTGTATAGAACAATGTCCCTTCTGGGAATCTCTGATCATTATAGAGATATCATTCTTTGTGTATGTTCATATAGATATTAATGAAAGATGGTGCTACATTAGTGTGTCCTAATGAAAAACTGATGGAGGGCCCTTTGTATGTTGGATTATTAGTTATATATGTTCTCTCAGCGCTGCCTAATTTTCTAAATTGCACATGTTCAAAGGTGTGTGGGAATTCATTCTAATCCATCACAGCACATATGAACCCAACCAGACATAAGAGAATGACACACCCTGCAAAGATCTGGGTTAAATTTGCAAGTGGGCATCTCCTCCTAGTCAGTTCACAGGATATACATTGTCTTTCTCTATATCTATATTTATATTTACTTGTTGACTACTGGGAATTTCTTTCTTTTTCTGATAACAGACTTAAAGTAACCACTGAGCACTGAAATTAACTCCATACACCTGATACAGACTTTAATGCAATTTCTGCACACACAGAGTTGCTAAAATCTGCACACAAGATGCCCTCCCATGATGCCCCCCTTTAGTGTGCAGAGTTTAGCTGACTTCTGTGTTTACAACCCTACCTTAACTTCTGCATGCATCTTTGTGTGTACTGCTCATACATACAGGAGTTGCCTAACCTGGCCCATACTGTCCAATTTAAACGCTTTAACGCTTTAAACACTGCCTATATACTGATGTACGGAGGGCTGTCACACCCTGACATATGTAATTCTGAATGCACTGAAACCAACGTTTAGAGTCCCAATGTCTAACATCTTGCATTCAGCCCAACTTCTGCATTCAGCTTATTCAATCATTCATTTAATCAGTAGTATTATCTTTCTGTCAATCCTAACCCTTAACTGTGATTTGTTTTATTTTATGTACACAGAAGTAATAGTCAAGAAAATAATGTAAGATATAATATAAATTATATTATTATTATTATTATTATTATTATTATTATTATTATTATGCCTCTATGATTGTCCCAATTTTCATTGGTCACTAAAACATCACATAGAGGGCTGGATCGGGACTTAAGTAAGTGCTTGAAATTAGTTACTCCTGGGCTAAACCATGTTGATTGCAGGGGTAGTCAAGTTAATTGTATTCTTTGCATGCAGGGATATATCTTTGAACTGGTTACTGCACACAGATACTGACCAGCTTTACTTTCACACTGTTATTTAGACTTTGGATAGGAAACATCACCTCTCAACTCTAATAAACTACCCATGGTTGATGCTTGCATAAGGGCACCCCATAAATTGACACAACACAGAGTTAAGGGGGTAAAATAAAATAAAAGTTTATTGATTGGGATAAAGGGGATCATTTATTTGTTTATTTATTTATTTATTTATTTAATTTTTGAAAGGCCAAGATTAATTGATGGGATAAGCTTTAACTTTAATGGGGCTAAACAGCAATTAGCAAGCGTAAAGCAACAACAAATAACAAACAAACAAGTTCTCTCCGACGCCTCAGTGCTCCTCCCGCATAGTAACCGGACAAAGGCTAAGGTTGTCCGCCCCGGGCACACCTCAGGGACTGCTAAGCTAAACGACCTTCCGCAAAACAGTTACCATTTGGGCGCCACCTCGGCGCCGAATAACACAACAACAAAAGCTTGCTAAATGCACCCGCCACCGACCGGAGCTCTTGCTCCAGTCCCGCCACCATCAAACTAAAGCCTCAAAGATACCCTTAATAAAGAAATCCAACTCTATCGCTAACAAATGGACCCCGTCTGGCCTATACAAATGGACCCTGTCATATTTAAACTCGGGGTGTGCTATAGCCCGGCCACCATGCTTTAAGAGCAAAACTTTGATGGCCCGATTCAATTTGCGCCTAATGTCGTCCATGGCACGACCATTATCAAAATAACGCCAGACGCGATGGGTGACTATATCTGACCATAATATGAGAAGCCCTGGGCAACGATCGAGCAACTGACCGATATCATGGGAAATCCTCCAAATCAGCTCAAAACGACCCAGGTCGTTACCCCCCAGATGTATCACCAAGATATCTGGAACCTCATGAACGGACAAGTCTGCAACAACCTGAGACCAAAAGGATGACCATATCATGCCTCTAAAACTAACCCATCGGATGTCTGCATTATCAGTGAGGGCTGTGGGGCGGGATTTAAGGTGCCTCTGTCAAATAGACAAAGGAGTGACCGAAAATTAAAATCTTACGTGTACTCCCGGGGGTCGCTGTAAAGAAAACAAATAGTACACCGTGAATATTTTTCCAACAGCTGTGTGAGAGAACCACATTGCAAAAAGTGACTAACTTGGTCTCCTAGGGGAGAAGAACTGAAGGGCCTGAGTGAAAGTGAAAACCTCCCAGCACTGTGGGGATATTTTTTATGGCCAGGGAATTACTTGTTGCCCCGGACAATGCGGGAAAATCCCTTCACGCCCCTGCAAAGCAGCAAGTGGTCCAGCTAATCTGGACTTGTGCAGGGCTGCAGTGTGACAGAGAGAAGAAAATGGAGAGAAAGGAACATGCTAACGTGCAAATCACCAGCCCGTCAACCGAGCTGTAGCGCACTTGTTGTTGTATGGCCTGGGCAGATGATCCCTACGCAGCCGCTGCTGTTGCAGCGCCAATCCGAATTCGCTTACCTCCAGGCCAATGGCCTGCAAGCACTTCTGAAAAACAGCTCGGAATTGAAATTTGGTTAGTGGAATACCATTAGCGTGAGACAGCCAAACCGGGCAATTATCGGGCCTAACTGCAATAAACTGTGCGCTCAATGCTACGGGGCAGATTTCTTTTACCGGGTGTTTGGATAGGGTGACCCACTTCCCCCTCCCGCACTGATCAGTTTTGTACACTACCAGCCTACATTGCAGGGAATCCTCCAGGAGTCCATCGTTACAGGTCAACATGCCGGAAGCCGTGGCTGACTTGGAAGCTGCCACCAACTCGCTTGCGCCCCCAAAAGCAACTGCAAAAGCTGTTTGGAACAGGAGGGACTCATATGGGGAGTTTGCTATTGCTGCTGTTATTGAAATTAGTTTGGCCAAAATAGGGATAGTAATAGCCCCGCATTGCGTCTGGCGGTCGCGGTCGTGCCCTGGCACACCCGCAAAGCACCCGGGAAATTACAAAATCTTTGGTGAGATCTGGCAATCCATAAAGTTTAAAGAAGAAAGCCAGACCCGCGAGTGAACTGGACATGTATGCCTTGGACTTACCTTGGGCATACAAACCAGATATGTAATTGTGCAGGCAGACTCTCTCACTGCCTGCCCTAGGTGGGGTCGCAATTTTAAATGACGTTCATCCTGCCCATGCAGCTTTATAAACTCTCAGCGTAGCGGGAGCCAGGGATTGCAGGGCCAGACTTATGAGTCCTGGGTCGCAATCTGCCAGAGATAAGCAGGACATGGGGCACCTGTAACTGTGGCATCAGGGGCGAGGTGATAAAAACGGGGCCAATCCAGGTGCGAGAGATCATCTGCCAGGCAATTGTCCACACCTGGGAGATGCTCTGCCTTAAAATTTATGTTAAATTGTAAGCAGCGCAAAACCAGAGCGTGCGCTCTGCCGGTTAACGGTCTGAATGAATCCGAGGTTTTCACACACAAAGATGATGGTTCTATCCCGGAAGCGTTCAGACCAGAGCTCGATTGCTACCACTATTGGAAAAAATTCCAACAGCAACATGTTCCGTGTGAGACCTGACTGACCAGCTACTAGGCCATTCGTAGGCGCACCAATCACCATCAAGGTACGCCCCGAACCCTGTAGCTCCAGCTGCATCTGTTCGCATGTCTAGATTGCGTGTGGGAGGGGAAGGCCAAACCCGAATGCCATTGAAATCTTAAAGGAACGATTGCCAGATCCCTAAGTCTGCTTTCATTGCCCTGGACACCCTTATGGGAGCCCGTGGGCTGTACAGCCCCGCTGTTCCCCTCTCCATTCTGCGGCAGAAAACCCTACCCATTGGAATAATTCTGCAGGTAAAGTGGAGAGAGCCTAAAAGGGATTGCATACTCCTTAGGGAGGTAACTGGGGAACTCAAAACCTGCGAAATGGCTGTCTGCAGGTGCGCAATTTTGTCCCTTGGGAGACGGCAGAGGCCCGCCTCAGTGTCAATCTCGATCCCGAGAAATGGTAGATATGATGCGGGACCCACCGTCTTTTCACTGGCTATGGGAACTCCCAAGAATTGGAATAACGCCCGGATGGAGAAAAGCATATCGTGGAACATAGGGGCAGCACATGGCCCCACAACAAGGAAGTTGTCAAGGTAATGCGCCACTCCGGAATGACCCGTGCCCGCTACTATGCACCAGTGGAGGAAGGTGCTAAAAGCCTCAAAGTAGGCGCACGATACTGAGCATCCCATAGGAAGGCACTTATCAATGAAGAAATTGCCCTCCCAGTGAATGGCCATAAATGGAAAGGAAGCAGGATGGAGCAGAAGAAGGCGAAAGTCCGATTCAATATCGATCTTTGCCATTAAAGCCCCATGCTCAAACAAGCGAACCATATCTAACGCCTCGTCGAAGGATTGGTACGACACGCTCGAGAATTCTTCTGGAATGGCATAATTAACAGATGAACCCAGAGGGAAGGACATGTGCTGGATTAGCCTAAATTTGCCTGGGGTCTTTTTTGGAACTGTGCCCACTGGGGAGACTACCAGGTGTGAAAAAGGAGGGGAAGAAAAGGGGCCTACCATTCTGCCTGCTGCCACCAGCTCCTTAGCAAGTTTTTTGCCTAGTCCTGAGGGGAACTGAAAGGCGGATTTTAGGTTCCGCGGGCGCACAGTGAAAACCACCCCTTGAATCGGAAGGCGGAATCTCTCTGTAAAACCCCGTAACAGAAAATCGGCCTTGGATCTGTCGGGATATCTCCTAACCCACCTGCTAAGGGACTCTAGATTCACTGGCTACCTAGCCATATTTAGATCATTGTTGAGGGGGAGCCGAGTGCATTCCTTGACGAGATATCCTCCTCTGCAGCAGAGACCGGAGTGTCAATAGTTGCATTTAGCCCCCCGGTTGCAGGAACTGTTGTTGTAATTCTAACATTTACCGCGGCGAACTTTGGGCGCTATGTGAACTGCATGAAGCAAGTGAAGGGGAGTGCCGGCGAGACCTATATCCGTGGCGACTGGCGTAGTGTCTAGCCCACCAATAACTATGGGCAGTACTACTGTGTGCTGATGGGAAGTGGGCACGATGGGAGTGGTGCCTACTGTGACCCTTGTGTTTGTGACCCCTTCTACCAACATAAGCAGCACTGTAATTGCTGGTGCTGGATGAACTCTGGCTACTATATGTATGGGGCCTGTGCCTCACGCTTCTATGTGTGTGAGGGGATCGATTTGCCTTAGACATTATACTAGGGCTGTGAGGAATAGTGGATGAAGTACCAGGGGTGGCCCCCTGTGAGCTGTTGCTAATGGTGGAGTGTTCACTGGACTAATGGCTAAAGAGGCTCTGGGAGACATCCCCTCTGCACTCCCTCATGTTGAGAGCCATTTTCAATTGATGGGGAGCTGACAGGAGTCATCCTGTCAGGACTACCGCCAGGTCCCAGCAACCTACCAGGGGACTGTAAGTTGATGCTAGCGCTGGAGGAGGCTTTTCCTCCAGTGCTGCTGGCCCTGTGATAACCTGAGCCCAGGTTATCTTGGGGGCCCTGAAGCGAGGTGGGCACGCTTTGGAGGTGATGTCACCTCCTCTGTGCGCCCTCTGGGAAATTGGCCGACCGCAGGTGACGTCACCATCACCTCGTGGTGGCCTCCCAGCTTCTGCGGCAGGAGGGGATGAGCTCCGCAGTAACAGCTGGCGGCTTTCCCACTGAAGAGTGACCCGCAGGTGTAGGCGTGGGTGCTTGGTGCGTCTGCACACACGCCCGCGCCTACACCTGCGGGTCACTCTCCAGCGGGGGAGCCGCCGGCTGTTGCCGCCGGAGCTCATCCCCTCCTGCCGCAGAAGCCAGAAGGCCGCTTTGACGGAGCTGGCTTTGATTAGGCCGGGGGTGAGAAGGAGTACCCTCAGCTGGATTGCTGGGTCCTGGGAGGGCTCTGCGGTGGTGAGCCATACCAAGCGGGGAGCAGCCACTTTAAAGATAGCAATGTGGTTTTTTGGTGTGATAACTTGGGGGTGGTCCAGTCTATTAACCGGCAGAGTGCAGCATCCCCTTCGGTTGTCCGTTTACTCAGACACATAGTTCTGAGGTGTCACGTGTACAACATTAACTTCCGGGCGGCACACGTCCCGGGGATGGACAACAGACTGGCAGATGGGCTCTCCAGGTTGGACTGGCCTAAGTTTCGCCAGCTTGCCCCGAATGCAGAGTTGACCAGAACACCATGCCCTGTCTCGATCTGGCAGGTGGTTGGTTTGAGATTGAGGCCCTAGTGCTGCGGCCCGGTGCGATTAGGGTGCCGTTTTGCAATCAAGCGTCCTCATGACTGCCTGGTTTGGCTTGTGCATAAGAACAGCATTCCACTATCCCCCTACCAGTTTACAGTTGTTTTTCAGAAAACGGTGCAACAGTGGGGATTAAAGCCAGTGGAATACGGGACTCACTCTTTTCGCATCGGAGCGGCATATTCAGCAGATGCTCTTGGCTCTTCGGCAGAGGACATTAAAAAGATCGACTGCTGGCAGGGACAGACATATAAGACGTACACTCGGCCTATGGCGTAGGATGACCAGTCCAGTGACTTTCACTGTATGCTGCCAGATATGAACTTTTTTTCTGTTTATCAATGTTATTTGCTTAGTCAGTTGTACCTTGTTTACCTCCCTTCCCCAGCCACGGACCTGACATGGTTCCCGGGATTAGCCCGGTAACTGGCCCGCATGCACCAGGTGCAGGAGCGTGAAGGGCTTTTTCCTTTTCACAGCCCACAGCACCTTTTAGTTCCCCTTAGTCTAATAGACCAGTAGGGGCTAGCTGCTGAGGTTTTAACCTTCGCACGGGACCGTTGGCATTCTGTCATGTCATCACTCCGCAGTTAGGTTGTTTTGTACAATGTTTATAATTGCTTTTGCTAACCTGTTACACCTTTGTTTTCCCTTTCCTTCCCTACAGTGTTGTTGCCGCGACAGTGGGGGGTTTGGCTGATACGCCATTCTTTCATTTATTGGGCTAGTGATACTGGTCAGCCCCTGGAAGGGCGTGAGGGGCCTTCTGTGGCCGGCCCTGCTTGACAGCCTAATGTATGACATCTAGTTGGAAAGGCCTCCAGACGTCATAACACTTTGTCTGGCTGGCAATGACATTGGCCGTATTCCGGCTGTAGATCTGTCGTGGGCTATAAAAATGATCTAAAATTGGCTTTTAGCTGGTGGCCCGACATCGCTTGAGTATGGTTGGACATTATCCTTCGTTGTGTCTGGCAGTACTCCAGCAATGGTGTGGGCATGGACAGGGCATGGAGGAAGGTGAACAGGTCGGTCAAGGTTTTCTTAAAGCAACACAGGGGCGTAGTCGCCCACCATGTGGAGTTTCGCTTTCATAAACGGCACTTGTACCGTCCGGATGGGGTGCATTTGTCGGATATTGGTATGGATATTTTCTTAGAAGATATTTTTTCAGTTCTTAGTTTAGTTTAGGTAGTGTATGTTGATGGTGGCGGTGCTGGTCAGAGGGACCAGCTTTGGCGGAAAACAGGTCTGTTGATTTGGTTGTTATTGTTGTTTATTTATGGCGCAATTGGAGGAATTTGAAAGAAGTTACAGGAGTTAGCTGTCTTTGAATTGGCCACGTGATGTGGTTATGCCTAAGGTTGTAGATCCGCCTTTGTGGGCGGTCTTGCGTAGCACTTGAGCGAGGTGCGTGCCGAAGGCTGGTGGAGGGCGCCTTTTGGTTGTCATTTTGGTTAATGTTTTCCATGTGATGTTTTAGTACATATGTTTAATTAATTGAATGTTATGGTTATTTGGTATATGTCAATTTCATTGTATGTTGTTATTTTTGATCATGAAACTTTAGTCAAAAGGTCTTTCATCTCTTAAGGATTAATAAATTAAATTAGTTCCCAAGAATTGTCTCTGTGTTTCTTGATCTGGGATTAGTAGGGGGGTGGCTCGTTGGGCACACACATCACACATGGGACGTTTAACAACCATAGGTTGTGTTTTCTCTCTCTCTCTCTTATTCTCTATATATACAGTATATATATATACATATATATATATAGATAGATAGATAGATAGATAGATAGATAGATAGATAGATAGATAGATAGATAGATAGATAGATAGATAGATAGATAGA
>WWET01000146.1:203739-215362 GCA_011038615.1 Limnodynastes dumerilii | reverse complement strand
TCCCAGCGTATCAACTCTCCCTTACGCCGGCTGAAGTTAGGGTAGCCTTCAGTCGGCGTAAGGGAGAGTTAATACACTCCTACAAGGGGGAGTGTCGGGCCAGAGCAGCGATGTTACGCTGAGCGCTACAGTGCTCAGTGTAACATCATAGCTCTGAATCAGGCCCTGTGGGCATCTAAAAAGAAAATAAACTTTTATTTTGTAATATTTGTAAATACCCTTTTATTACATGTTTTACATTTTTTCATAATAATTTACATCCATAATTATTAATTAGTAAATTTATTTTTCCAGAAAATCTCTGTCTTTCTACATATTAATTGCTGCATGTTAGGTGTGCTTTATTAAAATTAAAAATGACCCAGTTTGAAGATACTGAGGAAAAATAAATCACTGCTGAATATATTAAATGCTTATGTGGTTGCTTGACATCCTCTGAGTCAGTCACATATTTTATTAACGTCTCTGTCCCCAGCAGTCAATTAGAATAAGTTTAAATAACTTCAGCAAGTACAGGGATATGTGATTAGTGGGGGAAAATACTAAAGATCAAGTGTTACATGAACCCAGGTGACTGCAGTCTTGCTTCAAAAATATAAATATTAAAATAAATTTCTGAATATGTTTGGAGAATGTATAATAAATTGAATGAGGGAGTTATTATGAAATCTTTTATCCTTAACTTGTTTGTTCATCTGCAAAATATGCAATATCCTCTAAAGATATTGGATATAATAGGACTAAGGGCTGATACAGAGTCTGAGGGTAACGGTATAAACAGATGCAAGGCTACACTTGGACAAACCGTGCTGCAATGTGAGGGGTACAAATAAACTCAATTTTTTTCACATGCACACAGAACAGAAATACTGCATAGATTTATGATTAACATGTCATTTAGAGTTAAGGTAGGAAACCACTTCTCAACTCTGTCAAATGTACTTTGAAACTCAGGATGTGCCCCTAGACATCAATATGGGACTGATTCAGAGCTTAGGAAAATACAGAAAAACAGAAGGAAATGTATATTTATTTGCAGATTAATTGTAAAGCTATGCAGTATGTGGGTCCTATGTGCAATAGCTAAAGTACTATCCATGCATACAAAAACACTTAAATTTAAAAGCCCCTCCTCCCGACACCCTCACACTTTGCAACATGATTTTGCTCAGGTGTACACTAAGGGCCAGATGTACTAAGCTGCAGGTTTGAAAAAGTAGAGATGTTGCCCATAGCAACCAATCAGATTCTAGCTGACATTCTCTAGAATGTAATAGGAAAGTGAGAGCTAGCATCTGATTGGTTGCTATGGGCAACATCTCCACTTTTCCAAACCCGCAACTTAGTAAATCTGCCCCTTGGACCTGTTCTGCACTTACACTCAGACACTCATAACATATGGAATTTCCGATGCACAATACTGCACACAGGAGTACAGAGCACTCCCCCTGTTCTCCTCTGTGCGTCTAGTGGATCCCTGCCCTGGGGGCAACCTTAAATATTCTGCATGCAAAACCCAGCCCTTCCTGTACGATTTACATGAAAAAACATACCCATTATGCCTATATCATACGACCGATAAGTGTCCTGACCCCCTTTGGGGAGGCTGATTTGTGAACAAAAAGCGGCATCCGGCAGTACAGAACTGACTTACATACGTTGCGAGTGCACGTCAACTCTCTTTATTAGTTCTGGATCCAGCCCAAGTAGTTTAAATGCAGAATTTGAAAACTAATTCAGAACCATAGTGTCACGTGCATGACATTCCAGTGTGCTTACCATTAAGATGTGCCTATTTGTCTCCCTGTTTCCCTGCTGGGTCCAGCTGGCAACCATTACTACGACTGCAGTCAGAAATACTTTTTGATATAGGGTAAATGCCAAATTGCCAATTTGAAAACAATATTTGAAAACAGCAAAGTCCTTAAAAGCACAGTTTTACAGATGCTCCCTTTTAAAACATTACTGTATTCATTTTTTCTGCATACTTGCATAAAAACAGGGATTTAGCAAATTAGCAATTTATTATATGTAACCCCATGTCATTGTAATTTGACCCTGACACAGTTCTTGCACCACTAATTTGCTGACCTGGTAGATGCACATTCCAAGATGCTCTTTGGTCAGTGTAAAAAAAAAGCATCAACCACAAGACAAGCCCTCTAGTCCCGTCACAGTCATAATTCATTATATTTTATAAGATTGGCTTCTTTATAAGGGGTAAAAAGTTAAAACTTATATAACTTTACACTTTTGTTTAGTGGCATCTTAAGATTTTTGGTAAACAAAAGTGTAATTTTAGGTGTAAACTTTGATGTTCACGGTCTCATTGTTCCGGCAAATTAAGTGGCATAGGGCTGAATCCAGAAATGTGCGTTCAAAATGGCCTCATTGCATGCATGAACATAAGGTTTACATTATGCTTATAGTGTGGTGAGTGCACCATGCATAACTGGACCTTTAAGGAGACTTTGCTGCTTTAAATATTGCCTCCAAAATTATGGTGGGCAGGAGAGGTATTTATGTTGTACAGTGAACCCAATCTGCTGGCTCGCACTAGGCGAAAGCGTTGGTGGGATGCAGCGCGTGTGGGGGGAAGGGAGTACGGCACTTGTTGCTTCACGCAATTCAATTGTTTGTCATTCAATTGCTCGTTGTGTTTGTTAACCTACGAAAATCTTATTTTTGTTGAAATAATGCCGCCAGTGAAAAAAAATACCCAGACTTTAATGGAATCTTGGATAGAAAATGACCCAGGCCAATTTACCACTGATGGCACTGTGATTTTCTGCAAGGTTTGTGACAAGCGAATACCTTCATCAAAAAAATACCAGATCGATCAACATGTGAGTACTGCTTCCCATATATTGTGAAAATAAACCTTCATTCTAATAATAAATAGTATTGTGATTGTGCATATTTTGTGCATATTTTGCCCTTTTTTAGTGCATATTTGCATGCATATTTTGGCATTTTGAGTGCATATAATCCGATGTCTAGTTATATGTATATATCTCTCTTTAGGGTCAAACTTATTAACTTTAGCCACTGTATTGAACAGGGACAGATCATAATTGTGGTATTTGCAAACATAGCAAAGACTGCCCAGCAGGTGAAAGTGCTGCGATCATGTTAGGCAGTTGAGGAGAGTTAGAGCACCAGTCAAGAGCACAACTCCTGTAGTAGAAGAGCACTATCCCAGGATGCAGGAACAGACACAACTACTGCAATGGAGAAGGGAGTGACACAATCAGGATCTGGGGAAGGTAGATGCATGTATATAATTGGGAGAAAATCAAAGCTGTATTTATGTAGATAACAGAATTCAACCATATTAACTTATTAATACTTATTGCTTACCATATTATTATATGTCATGTCATGGTTTTGTTGACGTATGTGTTTATTATCCCATCTCCCGGGGATTTGAATAGCAATTTCTTGGCTTCTAGACCAGGACTTGTTGGCCACCTCTGTTTTAGCGGATAGAAAGCATCAAAGAATACCCAATATGCCAGATTTTTTAATAAAAATCTGCAAAATATGCTGTCTAAATAAGCACTATGCATTAAGAATGACAACATACTGATGCATTTAGCTTGTCACACTTATGTTGTAAAACCTTCATTAAGCAATTACATTGTAAAGAGTGTAATAAACTAATTTCATTGGCTCACCTTTAAAGGGTAATTTTTCTCAGTACTGACTCAGCACAAGTGCTGTTAAACCATTATGCATGACGATTAATCTGTAACAGACTGACACAATCTGTCAACTTCTGCTTTATATTTATCAACGGGTTTGAACATTATTAGGACAAAACTAATATAATGTTCATAAAAAGCCCTCCCAATAATCACAAGACCATTATTCACACAGTAGCAATACATTTCTGGCTTCAGGATGGCTTCAGGCAGAGGATAACACGTCCTGTTATAAATGAAGACTGGAGCTGCTGTCATCATACACTTCTGCATATTTTCAAAGGTTGTTATCTTGACGGATGGTTTTGTAGAAAAGCAAAAGCTTTTAAAGCACAAAAAATATATTGGGGTAAAGTCAATATACTTACAAGTGCCATTTGATAAGGAAAGCATACTTTGGCTTAAAAGCATGTTTAAACCATCTTCCTAGTCTCTTTTTGTTACATTCACAAAAGGAAATCTTAACATTTCCTCTAGAGAATTTTATATAGTTTTTGTTGTAATAGCATACATTCTTTTTTTTTTCCGTTTTATTGTGTGTTTATGTGTGTTTTTACAATGATAGTATTTTGCTAATGGGAAAATTTTTATTCTTAAGTATTCTTGTTCGAAAGAGCCCCTAAACCTCATACAGTAGGTGTGAAGCTCTATAAACACAGTCCAATAAATCATATTAAAGTACCAGATGTGACTGTCGGGAATAACGATTGGGCTATATGTTTAGGGCTTACTGCAATTAATCTGTACATCTTATGTTTCATTCATTTCTTTTCTTCTCTCTTCTTTTGGGGACAAAATAGTACAGTATGTAGATACTTTGTGAAAGTTGATCATCAATGCAACGTTGTAACTTTTAAAAATGTACTTAATCTCTGCCTATTTCTGCAAGTGTAATTCAATCCCTTGACCAGTCACTGAGAAATACAAACATGTGACCTTCTCTTTAAAGGACTGCACATTATAGACCACTCAGTGTCTTTGAGAAAGTGTCTTTGATACTGGTAAAATGTGCGTCAGACTTGATTGATGTGTAATAGGGAACACAGATGAGACGCAAGACTCTTTACTTTATTAAAAATATGGAATATTATTTTATGAGTCATTTGTCTGAACCTGTTACCACTGAGACTGTGATATCCCCTCACCCTTCACCCGGAAGTATGAAGTATAGTCGTGAGGCTATTAGACATCGGTTAGGGATAGCTTCTTTTGGACCTCTTAGAATAGGGGGGGGGGGGTTAACATATACGGTCTACGGTATATTTGTTTATCCATATATGCTCATTTTGCCTGGGATGCTTTTTTGCTTGTAGACCATTTTATGTGGTGTATTTTTATTCCATGTGTGTGCTGATGAGGTTTGTGTAGCTTCATGTTAAAAAGTATGTTTTAAGTTAGTTTTGGTCACATGCTTTGTCTTTGGGTACTGTAGTAGTGTGTGCTCAGAATAGTTCCTTTCAATATTGACTTATAATACATAGCACTACTTTGGCTCATGCTTTTTTTTCTTCTTTTCTTCTCTTGTCTTCAATGCATAATCCTGTCTTCTGCAGTGTGTATGCTGGCGCTCCCTCGTATCTTCTTTCATGCGAGTGTCGCACTTCTGTGTACAGCATAAGTGTAGCAATATTTAGCAATAAGCATATGCAGTATGGGAGTGAGTTTAAAAGAAAAGCTGAAGCAAAGGTCCTAATCCACTTGTGTACAATGTAAAGGAGGCTCCATAACATTTTAATGCAAATGTGGGTATTTCTTGTTACCTATGTGAGCAGTCAGGTATTTGTTAATTTCCTTCATAAATCCTGCACTAACTCAATGCAGGTGCTACTGCCAGACTGATAGAATGTGGACGTTTTCTGCACACTGCATTCTGCTACTGTACACGCGAACGCTGCAGCCTTTCCGTCGGCGGAACTGGATGTGTACATCATAAATGCATGGTGGGAGGGGGGAGATATGTTAATTGCACAGGAAAGGTGTAACACCTTGCACACAATCCTCATTTCCGTTAAATTAGGGTCCTGGGGCCAGAATCAGACCCCCGTGCGTTTTTGCACTGAGCTTAGGCAGGTGGAGAGGATGGGTCACCCTGTCAGACAGATCTTCGGGTATATGCGCCTGATCCAGACCCCCGTGGTAATACGCCGGGCGTACGCATAAGATCGTCTAAAAAGACGATCAGTGCATAAACCGGGCAGATGTTGCCCGGCGTAGCTGCGTGGATGCCCGATCCTGGATCAGGCGTCCGTAGCTTCAGCATAGTAATGCTGGAGGGGGCGTCCCCCAGTGTTACTATGCGGAAGTTATGGCAGGTAAGTGGGGAGAGAGAGGGTAATGGCTGGGAGGGCGTGTATCAATGCATCAACGTATGTATCAATGTAACATATCAACGCCGCCGTCCCAGTGTATTAACAGTCGCTTACGCCGGCTGAAGTTAGGGTAGCCTTCAGCCGGTGTAAGCGACTGTTTATATGCTGGGGCAAGGGGGAGTGTCGAGGGAGGGAAACGATGGTACACTGAGCGTTAAACCACACAGCATACCATCGTAGGTCTGGATACAGCCCTTTGAACCTACAAATGAATTACATACCTCTTGTATCTTCTCAATTGTGTTAAAAGCATGTGAAAAATTTTCTTTCTGGATGTGAAAAATCATGTACCTTTATACTTTACTTTTTAAAGGTTAATTAACTACATGCAGTAAAATCCTTTTAGAGCACTTAAAAGACACTGGGTCCAATCCTGATCAGAGTGCAGTCAGCACACATTGTAAAGCTTGCAGCAGTAGTTTTGCACACTGTATTGTAAAATGTATAAAAAGTTATGAATAGTGCAAACACTTCAATTGTAGTATAAACTCACTAAATGAATAAAAAACATTTGTTAAATAAAAAAATAATATTTTTTTTTATTACTGTATATTATAAAAATTGAAAACAACATACTGTTGAGTTTAATCTAAACTTTAAAATGCAAAATGTAAACGCAATTAGACGTGGCAGAAATTTGCATGCAATGATACCGCAATATAATGCAGGTCCAGTCACAGGTTGTGTTCCAAGGCACAAAAAGATGTATTACCAAAGAGCGTTAATCCAAACAGCACCGCTTCCAGAAACAGCAAGAATACCAGTGCTGGCATGAGTTTCAAAACAGAATCCTCTGCCCTTCAGAGGCAGCAGAAGTTTATATAACAATCAGGTGTGTCGGGGGAGGGAAGCGATGGTACGCTGAGCGGTAAACCGCTCAGTGTACCATCAAGATACGGCCCTATATCACTAAGTTTTGTATGTCTGGAGATCCGTATTGTAATCTCCGGGGGTACTGCACGCTGCAAGAAATTTACCCAACTTCTGCAAGAAGCCTGGATCTCAGAATGCCCCTGGTGTCAGAAGGTCTTTGTGTGGAAGGGGGAGTGGTGGGAGTTGAATACGGTGATCCGACACTGAAACATCGGAGCTCTGAACAGAGCGGTGGCAGAGTTCTAGATTTGGCCCATTTTTGTTAAACCCCCTGTAAGGACCGTATTCAGAGATCTGTTTTTTAAAAGTACACAATTATACGCACGCACGTAGCAAGGCAACACCCATGACACTCCCCTCACACTGACAGATTGTCGTTGACTTACAAGTGCCATAGGGCACCCTTATGTCTACGTGTGTAGTTACGGGTGTACATCAAAGTACGCGTACATGCGTATCTATCTAACCGCACCCTCAAATGCCCATTTAAATGTATCCCTCCGCCCTGTCTCACGTAACTTGCCCATCCACACGTATGTCCCATGTGCGATTCACAAGTAATGGACTTCCATGCGTAAAATCTACGTGAACAGCGTAAATAGAGTTACTACGCATTCGCAGTTGATCCTAAAAAGACGCACGCAACTGCATGTGAAAACGGATCTGTGAATACGGCCCTAAAACACTGCTCAACCAATCTGCCGCACTGCCCACAGACAAGGATTAATCAGTCTATTATTTATTCATTTTATTAATAACAGGTTTTCATATAGTGGCAGCATATTACATGGTGCTTTACAATTTAAAAAACCCTTATAAAACAGGATTGGGTAGTAATAAACCAACTGGATGGGAAAGAGGGCCCTGATCGCAAGTTTACAATCTATAGGATAACAATGACTTTTTAAGCCACACTGCACTAGCTTATGGTAATATGACTATTTTGATGGTTTTTGCAAACAGCAGTGCATTTGGACCCAAGCCAGCATCTTGCTGAGGCTTTTTTTTATATCAATTATATATTTTTTTCCTTTAATTGCATTAAAAAGTTTTGTTTTGTTAAAGATGTTTTGTTTTAATTGCATCTTTTTTTTTTTTTTTTTGTTGAAAGCTTATATTAAAATTTAACATCCCATGGGAGAGGAGGCAATTTAAATGAAAGAAAAGAAGATACTTTAAAACAATTAACAAACCACAATTATATGTATTGTTTAGCCTACTGCATTACGGCTCTCATTTTATTTTCTGTGTACGTGTGAAAAAAGATTTACACATTCCCTGTATAAACAGTTCTGTATCCTCACACACAGTGGGACTAATCTGGAATTGTAAAATAACAACAAACAGCAGCAGAACTAGAGTTGGGACAGAGTTTCCGGTCTAAGGGATGGATCCAGATTTAATGAAGTGCTTGACATTAGTTTCTCCTGGACTAAACCATGTTTGTGGGCATGTCTGGGATCAGTTGCTGACAGGGAGAGCTGATCCACAGCAGCCATTTTGGAGACTTTAAGGGGTGTCTCCTAGGTAAGTTGGCTCTCAATTTATAAGCATATATATGAGACCCAACATTGGGACTCTCATTGTTAGAGTTAGGACCACCATATACAGAAAGGCCTTGACGGTGGCTGGTGGCTTATCTCATATTTGTACAAATATGCGTAACGAACATTTCTGTGTTTTATTTTACAGATAGAACAGTATAGTTTGTTACTGGTTTATGGCAGAGTGCTGGGGCAATTTTTCCCTTTGTTTCTGTGGCAAGCAGATTAACCCCCTGCCTTTCATGCACCTGTTTAACATTTACTTAATAAATTGATAGAGCAGCTTCCATTCTGGTTTTATTCTAAACCATGTTGATTGCAGGGGGAGTCAAGTTAATTGTATTCTTTGCATGCAGGGATATATCTTTGAATTGCTTACTGCACACAGATACTGACCAGCTTTATTATCACACTGTTATTTAGACTTGGGTTAGGAAACATCCCCTCTCAGCTCTAATACTGTTTGCAACAGATGAAATATGACTCCCCTGCAATCAACATGGTTTAGTCCAGGAATAACAAATTTTAAGCACTTACTTAAGTCTGAATCCAGCCCTAAAATACAGATTTTTGACACAGTGGACAACTAAATTGCGGTTGTATCAGTGTTGAAATTGGGCATATTGTGGGAATGGGTACTATAGCTAATGGCCATACTTCAAATAAGTACCTGTTCTCAATTGGTCTGCAGGACATGGAGGGTGACGGTTAGGATAATAAAAGGGGAGGGTTAGGGGAAAACTTACCTGTTGCTGCCGCAGGAGCAATTGGAACCTGATTACTTGCAGTATCCACGCTGCCTTTCTTGACACAAGAAAGAAATCCTTGCAGACGCGCCTAGGTGCCAGAATTCGGCATATGGTACCTGCGAATCACACCCGTTCTCTGAACGCAATATATAATAATATTTTTCACCCCTCAAATTTGTCCATGAGCAATCTTAAACCTGTCTTAGTTGTTACTTTAAATCATCCACATAGAAGTGACTATGGGCCTGATCCTGAATAACGCCCGCCGTCGCTTGGACGGCGGGCGTAAGCGTAAGATCGGCTATCCAGTCTGCCCAGTTGTTTATTTAAAACTATACTGACCCTAGACCCTATTTACCCTCAATTTAGTTTGAGATTTATATAACATACGCACAAAGAGCCACAGACTAGAGTTAATTAATTTATTGGCGTGTTTTTGGAGTGTAGGAGGAAATCAGAGCAGCGAGAGCCAGAGTATTGTAGATGAAACATTGTCCCTGATCCAGACCTACGCCTGCCGTAACTAGGATGGCGGGCGTAAGCGTAAGATCGGCTGAAAAGCTGACTGCGCATGCACCGGGCAGATGTTGCCCGGCGTCGCTACGTTCAGGTTAGTGTAGGTGGGCGGGGGGAGGTAGTTAAATGAAAGTGGGAGGGCGGGCTAAGCGGCCATACGCTCCTGTGCGAGCGTATGGCCCCTTCCTTACGCCGGCTTAAGTTAGGGTAGCCTTCTGCGGGCGTAAGGAAGGGGCCATACACCCGCATAGGGGGAGTGTCGGTGAAAGTGAACGCCGATACGCTGTGCTTTAGTTAGCACAGCGCATCGGCGTAGGTCTGGATCAGGCCCTATGTGTGTGTTATTTTTAAAGCATGGTTGTTAGGACTGCAGTGCCAGTGTGAATTCTAACAACTAATAACATGAATTGTAGTGATACATAAAGAAAGCTTGATCATTGTGAGCCAAATGCTGAGTTCTCACTGCTGAGCTCCTGGGCAAACATACTGCACTGCAAGGGGTGCAAATGATTTTATATTTTTGCACGCAGAGAAGTTTTGGTTTCTTTGCTTATAGCACTCATATAGTCAATTTCCCTGTCAATTAGCATTTTAATTTAGAGTTGTTCTTGGACTCACCACTAGCTGGCTCTAAGTATGAGATTACGTAAACTGATTATATTTCTGTACACTAGTCCAGACGTGGTGTTTTGCATTAAGTTTGCGTTTGCAACACACAAAACATTACATGCAATGACATGGAACATGTTTGATGCTCTTCGAGGCATAAGCACTCATTCGGAACTGGCTGGAAGAGAACGGCCCATTTCGATATGGGACCCACACCCATAGGGCAATGGGGAACCACACTATATAGAAAACCTTTGGAAATTGTAGATTTTTATTTTATTTTTCTTGTCAGAACGTATTTCAGTAATAAATCTGTGCTGCTAACAGATATGAATTTGTTGTTCCTGCTTAATCTGAAAAAAGCTTTATTTAAGACACACTGATAAATTGCGGTAATACTAGCTGACATTTTTTTGCCCGTCACAAACTAGATTATTGATTGTGTAAGGAAAGTGTACATAAGGAAATGTTTAAATTCATATTCCTCTGCAATGTTCAACATGAATAGTTTTTCCTTTTTCTTTTTTCTTTAAACTATGTCAAAGTTGTATGTAGAAGTACATTCCCTCCCTATTTATTCTGCTGAGTCGTACCATAGACTGTGCATTGTTCTAAAGCCTTTTGTGCTATTCAGCTGTTTCAGCAATCGATACACAACCAGTGCATTTAGCATTTTTTTTTTCTCTGAATTTGGTTTGTCATTGGATTCTGCACTAGAATCCCCCTGACACAATACATAGAATACTGAGATAGAATGATAGTTTCACAGCTATTTAATAACGTTAAATAGTATTCATGGTATTCATCCCAAAGATCAACAGTTTATCTCTCTCACACACTTCTAGATCTGCTCAAATATATTCTGCATAAAATATTTATGTTGTTTATTCCACTAAACAGGGTTTAAAGTTTAATTTGCCATTTAGTGCAAAGTATAAAATATAATGCTTTAAGATCATGCTACTGTGTGAATACAGAGATGTTGGTATTTATTTATTTTTTGCTTTCTAAGGGATCAAAACCTCAGTCTGTTAGCAAAGACTGCTTGAAACACACAGAAGCAAGAGGGATGTATAAGCCCCAAACCACTTTATTTCCTCCTGCTGTTTCTAGAATTGAATGCCTCGTCATATACTATGCGCTTTGAGCTATCACTTTAGAGATTCAGTCCTATAGTAATATTTTCATTTCCAGTTAGCAATATATTTGGTGACTGAACAAAGGCATTCCTCTTTTACTTGTCTTATATCTGAAACATG
>WWET01000146.1:189789-203704 GCA_011038615.1 Limnodynastes dumerilii | reverse complement strand
CCCCCCCCCCCCCCCCCACCAAGAACTTGATAGAGGGACTTCCTTCCCTCGAGAGTGACAAGATGGTCTGTGAAATAGATGGTTTGAAGGGAACAGATTCAGAATCATTATTTAATGGGAAGGGAAAAGGCTAGTTGGAATAAAACAGGACTTTCTAACCCTCCTGATAAAATCCATCAGAACAATTGGACAGGCCATTAAAAGTTGGAATCGTACCAAGGGCTAGTTAGCTTACTCGTGGTTTTGTGCCAATTTCTTGAAGGACAGCTTACTATGATAGGCTGGAAAGAAGCAGAGAATAACTACAATATACAGACATTTCAGAGGCTTTTCGGGAGACTTTTCATTGACCCTAGCAATGCACAGTTATCAGCAGGGAACTTGCAAGTTTATATAATAACAGTTTTCAAACTGTGATTTTCTTAAATAAAAAATGCAGTTATTTTTGTTAAATATATGTTTGCATTCTTTTTCTTCCAACAGATGCCTTTTTACTCCAGTAACATTTTATTTGATTCTATATCAAATCAACTCACCAAGGCATTTAAAAGGTGAGGGTGCACTCAATAGAAACAGAATGATAAAACAGAGAGCACAGAGAGCAGTATACATTCAGTATTAAAGTGCATAGCAGAGACTTCCGGTGGGCGGTGCACTAAGGTGGCCGCGTTTTAGATCAGCTCCCGATGGCTCTACCTGAAAAGGAGTTTAAACTCATCTAAGAGCACTTCTCTCCCTTACTGATTGGTGGGAAGTGAGCCTGCTAACCCATAGAAGAATTTTGGGACCAAATTACCATCAGGAACTTGTAGATTTTCCTGGAGTCTGCCTCCGCGTCTGAGGCATTTTAAAGCCGGCGACCATCTTTTCACCGGGTCCGCAGCAGCAAGATACCTGAAGGTGCCCCTGAGCGTCTGGTGGAGGTGATTATCCAGGATCTGCTACTCGAGGAGAGCCGCACGGACCCAGAGCGGTGCTCCCTGGCTCTGGAGTTGCAACATCGCTGCTGAGAGCTGAGGCCATTTTAGCCACGCGGGTGTGGAAACACATTTTGGCCATTCCTGGTGTGCTGGATTCCTTTTCCCGCGCTTACCTCCTCTACTGAATCAGTGACTTACTTCTCCCTAGGGGGAAAGGAACTTGGAGTCACACTCATACCTGGAAAAACCAACGCTCCCTGAAAGCTGCATCTGGCCGGTTGTTATTAGCGTGGGCGCCAGATATCCACCCCGGGCACTTGTGAAAGCAGTGAGCTGTGAACTTCTCTTACTATATTTTACTATACCGCTTCCTATAAACATTGCACAAGACCGAGTCGCATCAGGCACGTTTCCCTTGTGAACCTGCAGACAATGGCGTAGATCCAGAACTACGCTTTTCCGCGAATTTACGCTTGGCGGAGATGTAAATTCGCAGTTTAGAACGCACTGCGCATGCGCACCATAGAAAATACGCACATTCACGTAGCGTAATTTAGGACGTATGGGTGATTCACGTATGTCTCACGTAAATACTTACGTGTGGGCGTGCCAAATTTACGTTACTCAACAATACGTGCGTGTGAAGGAGGGTTTACGTTACTCAACAATACGTGCGTTTTACGTGAAGTAGGCGGGGGGTGGTATTTAAAGTGTACAGTATGGGCGTGCTAAGCTGCGTACGTTCACGTAGTCAGTACGTCCGTTAGCGGACGTATGCTGTTACGTTTGGAAAAGTTAAGGTAGGTTTTGGGTAGCGTATTTTGAAAAAATACGTCCGTGCAAGGGGTGTGCCGGGGGGAGTGTAGCGAACTTACGTGTACGAAAATACGCTACGCGAAAATACGTACGCACACACGTAGTTCTGGATCTACCCCAATATCTCTCATCAGAAGTTGATCATTGTCCTCTTGTGGCTAGTCAGTGGCCTATATAGGAGATGGTGGTTGACTAACATTGATATCTTTCCCTGCGAAGGAGTTGAAGTGTGAATCTATCATCGCCCTGTGAGGAGTGAGGGATCCTCTTGTGCACAGTGGTTGCAGCTAAGGGATACTCAACCAGATTAAAAACTTCTTCTTTTGCCTGTACTATTCTCGGATATATACAGTGGGGTCTTTACATAGACTATACTCTACACAAGGGATTGTATTTGCCTAAACTTCAGGAACTTGCCAAAATTACATAATCGCTTTCTACATCTTGAGGCCTTTTCATCATCCTGAAGGATTGGGGTGACACTAAACCTACTAATTTCTATGCTGTCTTCCAGGTTTTTTGCTCCCTCTTGGATTTTTCCCCCTTTTATAAAAAAAAGTGTCTTACCTTGTGAACAGTGGTTTGATAATTATACTGTTGTAGGGAATTGTTATAGTTTAATGCCGAGGTTCTCATATTTAATTCCTAAATGTTTGTATTGCAGTATTTGCCTCAGCATATATAACTTAACTTTCAGTTTGCGAGGTTCACATAAACGTGTTAATATAATATCCTAACAACAGAAAGGGGAGGGGGGGAGAGTAGGGGGAAGGGAAAAAAATAAAAATAAATAAATAAAAAGGGGGGTGAATTACATATACTTGGTAACTTAGCAAAAACCTGTTGTTGTCCTAGGCTCCCCACACCCATAGACCTAAACTGCTGATATCATTCATTTATGAAGTGTTTTGAATAATATCTGTGACTTGGTATTATCATCTACTCCCCCTTTCCCCCACCTGCGCCCAGAATTCCAAATTAGGGTGTCTCTCTCAACCTTAACAATGTAATCTCAAGCGATTGGTGGGGCCATCAGAGACACATACTGATTTTTCTTTGGTTATGTGAATACTTCTCCTATTATTCATTCCACTACTCTCCTAGAGGGGATTTGTTTCTAACTTACTTAGCTACACATCCTGTATAGGACATATTCTTAGATAGGCAAGCCTCTTGGTCACAGCCATCTCCCTCCCACAGTACTAGAATGTGACAGAACAAAACATCTCAGTATATATCATCCCCAGCATCCCCTCCCCCGCTGGATAAAACGAGGGATTCCAGCATGCCTCCTCCCGATCCCGCAGTCTCAGCTAGCTCAATAGAGGCTACGGTGAGAGAAATATCTAATATTCTTATGCCACATATTGATAAAAAGTTTGACGACTTTCAAGCCCTTATGGATGCAGCTCTTACCAAAATTGAAGCAAACTCTATGCACATGGCAACACAGCAACACAGAGAATACCGTGTTATCACTGCAAGCCATTTCCACCTCTCAAGCTCAAAAAATCGATGCATTATCTAATAAGGTGGACGATTTGGAAAATAGAAATAGATGTAGTAACCTATGTTTCACTGGAATCCCAGAACCCATTAACGGATCAATCCTGTTAGACTTTATAACTAAACAAATCCCGTTTGGCATTTATGACCCGATGAATAAGCTCCAGGTGGAAAGAGCTCACAAGATGGGAGTGGAGAGGCAAGGCCCACAAAATCACCCCAGGCCGGTAATAGCCAATTTTTTTTAAATTTAGGGCTAAGGAAAAAGTGCTGAGAGCCTGTAGTCAGAGTTGTAACTTGGTAATAGATGGTAAAAATATTTTAATATTTCAAGATTATTCTATTGAAGATACCCAGAAACACAAGGCGTTTTCGGTGGTATGTCAATGTTTAATAAATCATAACCAATGTTTTGCCCTTCTATACCCAGTCAAGTTAAGAGTAGTGGATAACGGAACTGTGCATTTTTTCAGGGATCCAGCACAGGCTAAAAAATTCCTGCAACTACATAATCCCCCATAATGGGCAATACACTCCCTGTTTTATTATCACTTGTGCAAACAGTTATAGCTAGGGTATCACAAAATCAAGGTATTTGCATTTAGCCAAGCACACTCATCTACCTTTCAGACACTGTCTTCCCTTACTGAAGCTGGCCTGCTCAGGTCGTAAGGGGTTAAGCTTTGCTAAGCCATAGTTCATTAGCCAACACCTGTAGACTCTTGTGCTCTTTAAACCCCTTGCACTGGCTGCTCATTGCCAGTGCAACTTGTCTTCACAAGCCTATGTTCCTGGTCTCCCTGTGTCCTTTGTGGAAACTCTCCTTGTGACTACTATTTCTCAGTCCTTTCTTCAGGAAGCCTGCTGACATTCTCTGTTACTGCCTTGCTGAGGTATCACTACAGTGAGCTCTTTACCTGACTACCTACCATCATTGCTGGGCCTTCGTTCCTGTGTGCATTACTCTAGGCTGACTACCATCTCTGCCGGTCTACTGTGTCAGCATATTCACTCCTGCCTGCACCCTAAAAGCTCCGGTCTTCTGTGTCAGTATATTCACTCCTGCCTGCACCCTGAAAGCTCCAGTCCTCTGTGTCAGCATATTCCACTCCAGCCTGCACTCTGCCAGTACCAGACCTCCGTGCCAGCCTGTATTGCTCCTGCCTGCACCCCGCAAGCTCCAGTTTTCTGTGTCAGCTTGTTCCACTCCTGCCTGCACCCCGCAAGCTCTGGTTCTCCATGTCGGCATGATCCGCTCCTGCCTGCACCCCACAAGCTCTGGTTCTCCGTGTCAGCATGATCCAGTCCAGTCTGCATTTGTGTGAAGTTCCTCCACTCAGTACCGTCAGTGGTAAGAGACTGTCTGTTGCATTTGCTGTATTCCCAGCTAACCTGCGATACCATTGCTGCTGAGCCTTCACCTCAAACATCTACTACCTCTGTGCACAGAATCTACACTTTGCTCCATCTGGTCAGCAAGGTACATCGATCCATGTGGTCACCAGTGGTAAGAGACTGTACATCATATTCTGCTGCAAGCTCTTTGCATTACCACTGATGCTGTGTCTCAACACTTCCATCTGCTACCTCCGTGTACCATCCATCCAACCAGTGTCACCTCTTTGTGCTAATGGCTAGTTGTGATAAAGACTATTATACTGAGTACTCCTGTACCTTCTGCTCACCTGCACCTGTTCCCTCAGCTGGATCATCGCTCTACTGCTTACCTTACTTGTGTACCATGTCCTGTTTTGGGACTCTCATTGTCAAAGAGGACTCCTCACTCTGTGACCTCCTTTGAAGTTCCTGGCTTCACCATCTCCACTTACCTAGCGTTGTATGAGCTGCATCCTTGCCTACTCAACCTTCGTTCCTCCTCCTCCTGTGGACTTGGCCACTCCTTCCAAATGTGTCCATCTGTTGACTGTACCTTCCTTTGAGCTCACCCCCAGAGACTTTTGTCTCTCTATGGTCATGGAGACCTTTATCGTTTGTCCTTTTACACTTATGTTCTTGGTGTCTGAACTCAGTCTATGAGTAAACCGTACATCAGGACACCCAGCTTCTTGTACAGGGATCCTAAGCCCAGGGACCCAAGGGTGGAATCCTAGAAACCCCAGTGCCTGACATAGGGTTTGGAAGTATCAAACGTGTTCCCATAAGCATTTATCTTATATTTACCCTTAAAGCAACAAATAGGAGGTTTGATATAAAGACCTTCTCCTTTGCTAAGAGTTATTACTAAGAGTTGTCTAACATAGTTTCTAGAAATCACATTTGTATTTTTTTCAGTGTGTCTGAATGGTTCTTACCTATACATTAAAATATGTCTTAATCTATGTTTGTGCACTGTACCTTTGTACCCTACCCACTGTGTATATGTAAGGCTGGCCGTAGGTAGAGTGAGTAGAAGCCCTTAAGTGGGTGAAGCGCCATCGTGAGGTGGCTTTATTATTTTCTTTTATTTGTTTGTTTTGGTAGTGAGGGTTAGGCATGTTTGCTAGCCATGTATATTTGCCAATCACCTATATGCTATCCCGGAATTGTATGGGCTATTTAATTGTTATATACTATATTGGAAATGTATGGGCTATTTTAATTAATTGTTGTCCAATGTCTTGTACTATTTGTGGTTTTTTAATAATTGAAACTATATGCAATAATAAATTGACTTAATACTTTTCTAAAATACTTGTGATTTGGAGTGCACTCTTTAACGTTGGTCTGGAGGGAACACACACCTGTTGTGATCCCTCATATTGTTCTTTTTTATAAGGTACTTTGTCACCTTCAAAATATAAGGCCAGACATCACTTTCTTGCAGGAGACTCATTGGCAGGATGGTGATGACTCCTCCTTGAGAGCTATTTGGTTCGATAGTTGCCATGCTGACACTTTCCGTAACAAGAGAGGAGTAGCAATCTTATTTCATAAGACCCTAACCCTCCCTACCCCGCACAGAGAGTATACTCACCTGTCCCTTGGTCCAGCGATAGCAGTAGCGGAGGTGCGGCGGAGGGATATTGTCCTTCCCATAGGTAAATGGTATACTCACCCATTCTGAAAAAAAATGTAGAAAATGGAAAGTATTCGAAAAAGGGACATCTGAAAATGAACTTCCGGATGTCCCTTTTTCAGGAAATCAGATTTTCTAGGCGGAGAATGCAATTGTTTTGGGATATGCGCACAGATTTATTGCCTAGTTACGCTGCTAAGCACGCCCATAATGTACGATTTAAATGCAAACCCCCGCCTACATTGCGTAATTTAATCGTAATTACGGCTATCATAATATTGGCACGCTCCCTTGAATGTTTTTACTCTACTGTTACGTTAAAAAGCCCTTACTCTTACATTTACGTAGTGTTAAGTAGCATAACATCTGCGTTATCCGGACCCGGTTCCAGGATTCCTGTGTATCTGGTTTCTGCCTGTGCTACTGGCCACTTCTACGCTAGTTCCTGCAACCTTTGGATCCTGTCCACCATCTTGGCATCTGTGCAATTGTCCAGAGGGCTTCGACCTGCTGCTTTCCTGTAGCCAAGACCATCCCTACTATTATGGGCTCTTGTGAACACCAGGGGCCAGATTTACTAAGCCGCAGGTTTGGAAAAGTGAAGGTGTTCCCTATAGCAACCAATCAGATTCTAGCTGACATTCTCTGGTATGTAATAGGAAAGTGAGAGCTAGAATCCGATTGGTTGCTATAGGCAACATCTCCATTTTTTCAAACCCGCAGCTTAGTAAATCTGGCCCCAGGCTTGTGTTTAGACTTTGTGCCTCTGGTCCGGCATGGTCCGTTTACAGACCGGTGCTGAGTGCGGCACATAACAGGGGGTTGGAAGTAGTAGAATAAGAGGAATATTTAAAAAGCGTCCATGGAGATGTTGCTTACATATGACTTTCATTCACCAAATACATTCTAGGAAATAATAGCTAGTAACAAATGGATTGCAATGGGCAACATCTACACTTCTGTGCTCTTTAGAAGCTTCATAATACATACCCATTATTGTGCTCCGTTATGTCATTCATTTTGTTCAAAATTTCTGTGGGTTACTAATATACATTCCAATGAATGCAAGCATCTTCTACTTGGTATTGCAATGTTCTGATTTCTATTTTGTTGCACAATGCAAGCAGTACTTATGGGCCTGGTATTTCTTTCATTTCTGTTGAATTATTAATGTATTCCTATTTTGAAAGAATTGTAAGGCTTCAAAGGAAATACCTTTTCTCATGACATTTTTGCACCAGTTGGTTCTCTGTAAAAATTCCCTCTAAATGTAAACGTGTTACTCTTTATTTTTTATGTGTATGCTTTGAGTTTTCATTGCTGATATTTTTTGCTAGCAAGAAGCTGTTGTTTTGGTTTCTGTCCTACGGGAGTTTGAATAAAACTGCTATGTGAAGATGTTTGCTGTGAGAATAGGGGAATTAATTATTGAACTAATTGAACAAATATTTTAATGCATCGAAAGCTTATGCACATGTCTATTTATCGTACGTCATTGTAACAGTTGCAGGTATTTTTATGTACTTTGCTCTGTTAAATTCTGATTTATATGACACTAGTCAAAGGACTGTTAAAATGAATGAAAAATATATTCCCCATTCATGTCTCTCCAGCCTCCCAGTATTGTCCATCATGTGTCTCTATCTTCCCAGTATTCCCCATTATGTCATTCCAGCTCCTAGTATTCCCCATCATGTCTATCCAGCCTCCCAGTATTCCTAAATCATTTCTCTCTAGCCTCCCAGTATTGTACATCATGTGTCTCTATCTTCCCAGTATTCCCCATCATGTCATCCCAGCTCCTAGTATTTCCCATCATGTCTCTCCAGCCTCCCCAGTAGCCTCCATTTATGTGTCTGCAGCCTCCCCATTTGACACCATCATGTGTCTGCAGCCTCTTTAGTAGCCCCCATCATGTGTTTGCAGCCTCTCCAGTATTCTCATCATGTGTCTGCATCCTCCCTGGAATCCCCATCATGTGTCTGAAGCCCCCCTCCCCCAGTATATTATATATATATATTTGGATATGTGGTTTAAAGTCTCTCTGAGATTGCAGCTGAGAGGGGGTGTGGTCTCAGAATGGCAGTTTGGGAGACCTGGGAATCTCCATGTGAGGTATGCTCTTGGTTTAGAAAGATATTGGATATGTGACCCAAAGTTGGGGCTCTATTTAGAGTTAGGATTAGAGTTAGGACTGTTCAGCAGTGAAGCCTTGTAAGTGGCGAACAGCTTATTACGTAACTGCAGATATCTGTAACTAATTCTCTGATTTTTATTTTAAAGATAGAAGTTCATAATTAGTAACTGAGTAATGGCTAGAGTGTCAGGCCATGTCTTGTGTTTTATATATATATTTTTTATTTATGTAAGAAATAGTACAGAAACAGAGTAACATAGAAACATGGTTTTGCCCAGGAGTAACTTTAAGTTCTTATTTTAAGAAGATTCTTACGTGTGAATCAGGTCCTAAGAGAGGAAAGTTACTCCTGGGCTAAACCATGTTGATTGCAGGGGAGTCATATTTCATCTGTTGCAAACAGTATTAGAGTTGAGAGGTGATGTTTCCTATCCCGAGTCTAAATACCAGTTTAATAGTAAAGCTGGTCAGTATCTGTGTGCAGAAATGAGTAGAAATATGGGGCTGGGCGCCAAAATATCCCGGGGGATGCTTCCCGTGTACTCCTAGGGTTATCCCAAATAGCCCCTAAGTGGTGAAGTAATAGTAGAAGAATGTGTAGTACAGTTGGCGAGACAGTACAGTTAATACAGTCTTTATTGAATACCTTTTGTTAAAAAGTGAGTGTCATAAACACATAGACAGTGGCTACGTAGCACTGAATAATAAGAAACAATAATAACAGGAAATAAAGCATAAGTCGTATGAAGACTAAATGCAATGGTACAAACAAACCGTAGAAAGTAAACAAACAAACTACAACTCAAACACTGAGGTAATGCAGAAGGTAACACAGTCAAAACAGGGCTGTATGCAAATCTGCTCCAATAAGGGTAGTGTGATACAGTTCCCAAGGTAAAGTCTGAAATGTCTGCCTTCAGTGGGATCACAATCCCTATGTAGTGGTGGTCCCAAAATAATACAATTCCATTTACAATTTCTCTGGAATTGTATTATTTTGGGACCACCACTACATAGGGATTGTGATCCCACTGAAGGCAGACATTTCAGACTTTACCTTGGGAACTGTATCACACTACCCTTATTGGACCAGATTTGCCTACAGCCCTGTTTGGACTGTGTTACCTTCTGCATTACCTCAGTGTTTGAGTTGTACACTCTAGCACTTTGTTTGTTTATTTACTACTGTTTATGAGCACCATTGCATTCAGTCTTCATACGACTTATGCTTTATCTCCTGCTATTATTGTTTCTTATTATTCGGTGCTACGTAGCCACTTTTTATGTGTGTATGACACTCACTTTTTAACAAAAGGTATTCAATAAATACTGTATTAACTGTACTCTCTTCCCTTGGAAGCGCCAACTGTACTCCCCATTCTTCTACTAGAATCGTATAGACACAGAGGGATACTAACCAGAATGTGGCAATACATAATATCAAGTCAACGGATTCGCTTAAAAACAGGGAAATCATCTGTGCATAATAAAAATTTGCTATGACATCACTCACATGATTAAGAATAAATTAAATCAATCAAAAAACATTAAGTCTATACCATTGATTCATTATACAGATAGTCTTGGTGTTTATGAAAAATATTTAATTTTGAAGGAAAGACCCTTAGTTACTGTAAACAGTCAGATTGTATAAGGTTATTCTATCAACTGTTAGGCCTCAAATAAGTAAATAGGTAAATATACCTGTCAGGATACCAGACACAGACTCACCGGATTCTCAGGCCTTCTGTACTGCTATTATGACATACATTAAAGTGTCTCGGAACACTATGATTTTGAGCCTTATTTAGTATGCCTCTTCGATGTTCCATAAATCTAGTTTTAATTGGCCTAGTTGTACGGCCCACATAGATCATGTTGCAAGGGCAAATAAGGGCATATATGACAAAAGGCGTGTTACAGTTAATAAAACCACGTGTTTTTAAAACCATGGACCCTACTGATAAGTAAGGGATGCCATTTAAGATATAGTTGCATGTGGTACATTTGGTCCCTCCACACCTGTAGCAGCCCTGCTGTCTTGCGGGTAGCCACATGGTGGAATTTCCTGGTTCAGTTTTTTGAGATTTAAGAACTGATGGGGCTAGGATATTTTTAAGGTTGGAATTCTTTCTAAAAATAACTCTTGGAGCTTGGGGCAAAATAGTTCTTAGTGTAGGGTCTAGTTGCAACAGAGGGTAGTTGTTAAGAATAATTCTCCTTATTGCAGATGACTTCTTATTGAACTTTGAAATAAATGCTACTTCAAAATTATCAGATTTATTTCTTGTCCCTTTTATATTCCCAATAACATTTGTATCTTTCCTTATATCTGTCCCCATCTGAATCATGGTGTCCCTTTCCATATCCTTTACCTCCATCAGAGCTCTCCTAAGAATATGTTCTGGATAGCCCCTACCCCTCAGCACCACAAAAAGTTCCTCTGCCTAAGTCAAAAACATGGCTTCAGATGAACAGTTTCGTTTGAGCTGAACCAATTGGCCCTTTGGAATGTTATTTCACCATCTGCGCAGATGGGCACTTCTATAGTGCAGAATGGTAGGGGCATCCACTTTTTTCTTATAGGTGGAGGTGGTGATACATTGATTTTCTATCTTCAATGACAGATCGAGAAACTCCATCTCACTGCAGCTCATTTTGTAAGTAAATTTTAAATTAAAATCATTAGACTCTAAAGATTTAATAAACTCCAAGGCCCTTTCTTGGCCTCCCCCCTATTTACAACTAATAGTTGTAAAAATCCTTATCTAAACAAAGATCTTTCAGTAAGTCGACGAATCGATAATTTAATCTTGAACACAACAATATATGTAACACAAATATATATTTAAACCTACTAAAAACTCAAGGTTTCCAATTATTCTTAGCATTAACAATTAATAAAAGTTTTCCATGTTTAAGGCTTAATCACATGTGGTCAGATACAGAACCCCACACGCTTTACATGCGTGCGTGGGTCCGTAGTTATGCACCCGTAACGGGCAGTGTACGCCCCTGCACTCCCCGCTGTCAGTAGTAACTCTGGACACTTAGGACCTGATCCACACTTAAGAATCTTCTTAAAATAAGAACTTAAAGTCACTGGACTAAACCATGTTGATTGCAGGGGAGTCATATTTAATCTGTTGCAAACAGCACTAGTGTTGAGGGGTGATATTTCCCAGCCCAAGTCTAAATAACAGTGTAATAGTAAAGCTGGTCAGTATCTGTTTTCAGTAAGCAATTCAAAGATGTATCCCTGCATGCAAAGAATACAGTTAACTTGACTCCCCCCAAAAACAACATGGTTTTGCCCAGGAGTGACTTTAAGTTCTTATTTTAAGAAAATTCTTAAGTGTGAATCAGGCCCTTAGTGTCCAGATTCCTACCTTAACTTTTATGACTACCATACAGCCGCAAACCTAGTCGTAATGGGGCTTCACCCGTCCCCACCCCTCATTTACATGGCTATCCCCACCTGTATGGCAGGGATACGGCCATTGTGAATGAAGGGTCAGCCCCTATCTGCGTAAGTACTGACGTACGTAACTTCGTTAACTTCGCTGTTGGAACATTTGGGACAAGGAACTTACGCAAATCCGTGCACTTTGTTCTGGACACACTCCCCTCCTCCGTGCGTACTTAAAGATCTCTATGTGCACGCAAGTGCCACGGAAATCTGAATCAGGTTCCATAAGATTTATTAGACAGGGAAAGGGTTAAGTGACAAAACAGAACATAGGGCCAGATCCAGATTTAATAAAGATAGCCCACTTATGCACACAAGGGGCCAAATCCAAACCTAAGTGCAGTTTAAGTACGATCTCGTAGCATATTTACGCGATCGTAAGTATTATGCACTCCCCCGGCACTTCCCTTGGTCGCATGTAATTTACTTGATTTACGAGTACCAAACCCTACCTTAACATTTCCTTGCGAAAGTACGATCGTACGTAATGGATTGTCGCACGTAACGGCCTAACCCGGCCCAGACTGTACAATTTAATGCCTTCTTCCACCTACAAAGCGCATTTCCGGCCGTCCTAAGGATGAACTGCCCCTTTGTACGTATTTACAAGGAAGGTAGGTACGTGCGATTAGAGTTACAACACCTAACATCTGCCTCATGCATGCACAGTACATACAAAAAGTCGAATTTACGCAAGTGGCTAGCGTAAATACGCTTTCATAATTAATTCTGAATTCTGGATCTACCCCAAGGTGCGTAAGTGGGCTAAATGGACCGGAGGGCTCCCTCCAGATGTTACATTAGTGATACAAATGTAACATTAACGTTACTATCATCATGTGGAACGTAGTCAATCTACATACCTAAATGGTACGTAGATTGTGTAATTAACCTACTACGCATGCATAGTAGGTTCATTCTTAAATCTCTAAGACGCCAGGAGATTTATATGGCAACATTTATGTTAAGACGTAGACCTTAGCAAAACCACATTGAACTGCATATGGTGGCAGATTTAAACTGTGCCTAGTTCTTTTCTAAATTACAGTTGCAAATTAAAGCTGTTCAGTATTTATGTGCAATAAGCAAAAGTTAAGTATCACAAGGGATATATGTAATACATGTGGAGATTACAAAATCACAGTTAATCAGCCAAAAGCAAAACCCTGCAAAAATTGCACTTTTATATTCATTGCTGGTAAAAATGCTCATAGATAGGGATTTTCAATCTCAGGGCCTGATCCAGACTTGAGAGCTGACACTGAGTTTTTGAGTAACATCAAAACAGGGGCAAGTGTAGCCACACAAACAGGGATCACAATGCAGAGAAGTCACAAGGTAACAAAATAGGCAAGACACAGGAGACCAAAGCTGTAACCAGCAACATGGTACACAGATGGCTGCTATTCAGAGAATCCATCTCTTATCAGCTTCCGCTGCAAGGTATGATTCCAGGCTAACTGAGGGACATGTAGATGGAATAATAGTCTCCATGAATACTAATAGGAGGCAAGTAACCAGGAGATAAATGTAAACAATAACGTGCTATATACAGAGGCGTAACTAACGTGGGTTTTGTAGGGCTCATGCCCCAGGTTCCGATTTTTGCCCAGCTGATGTGGGCGCAATCAGAGCCTTAGGGCATGAGTCCTACAAAACTCAGAGTCAAGATCAGGGCTTCGTCAGACTCCTTTTCCTGCAGTCACAGCGGGTGCCAGCGGTGGTGCGTGCGGTGAATACAGACGCTGACGCGACCTTGGGGTCATCTGTATTCACTGCACGCACCACTGCTGGCACCCACTGTGACTCCAGGAAAAGGAGCCCGAGGCTGGGGAGACAATACAGAGAGCGGGAAATGCATAGAGCACACCGCGGAGGTGAGCGGGGTGAGGCCAAGGAGCAGGTAAGTGGATTTGGCTGCGATTGGGGGCTGTACTAAGGACTTAAACTATATGAGGGGCTGTACTAAGGACTGAAACTATATGAGGGGGCTACACTAAGGACTGAAACTATATGAGGGGGCTGCACTAAGGACTGAAACTATATGAGGG
>WWET01000146.1:178241-189627 GCA_011038615.1 Limnodynastes dumerilii | reverse complement strand
AACTATATGAGGGGGCTGCACTAAGGATTTAAACTATGAGGGGTTGCACTAAATACTGAAACTATATGAAGGGGCTGCACTAAGGACTGAAACTATGAGGGGCTGCTCTAAGTACTGAAACTATATGAAGGGGCTGCAGTAAGGACTGAAACTATACGAGGGGCTGTAATAAGGACTGAAACTATAGGAGGGGCTGCACTAAGGACTGAGACTATGTGAGAGGCTGTAAGAAGGACTGAAACTATATGAGGGGCTGCACTAAGTACTGAAACTATGTGAGGGCTACACTAAGGACTGAACCTATATAAGGGGGCTGCACTAAGGACTGAAATTATATGAGGGGCTGCACTTGTTACAGCCGCCTTCTTAGTTACAGCTTCCTTAGCAACCCACGTGCGCGTCTCTTCTCCTTAGTGCGCGTGTTCTTCCGGCTGCCTTATTATGCATTCCCCGTTGCCAGGGGAACACCTGACTGTTCCAGGTGCCATCCAATCACTGCTGAGCAGTACCTTTATCAGTTCCTTCCTGGCGCCGGATATAGAGTCTGTTTCCTCAGTTCTGTGACCTGCTACTTACTGTGTGCCTAGTGCTATCTGCCTAGTGAATGCACCGTTGCCTGACCCACTTACCTGCCTTGATTTCTGCCTCAGTTTCCTTGTGTATCCAGCCCTGGTTCTCATCCCTTATTGTACCTACCTTCCCCGCAGTACCTACCTTTACATTGAGTGCCCGTTTATGTTACCTCTCCAGAGGTCCCGCTGCATGAGTGTGTGTGCAAGTCCTCGTGCGTCTCGTCCAGTCCCGTTAACAATCTTCTGTCTCTCGTGTCGGGTTTTGTGTTGCTTGTAGTCCGTCGCAGTCCGGTCTGTTCCGGACTGGCTCTACTCCCACTTACCTTACTGCTCCTATCCCCTCAGTCTAGTATTCACTCCGGGTTTCCCTTTCTCCTCCTCGAGTCTGGTTCAACAGGGCATGTCCAGGCTATTGGGGCACCGCCAAATCCATCCCCACCATCAGGGGCTCTGGTGAAAACCCCCCGATAGTAAAGTCTCCGGGCCCCAGCAACCGACTCGTTCACTACCTCTCTCTCTTCCGTGGCCACCTTGGTTTTCCAGGAGGTAAACCTGGGGCGCCACTCCAGTCACCTACCTTCTCCACGACCACTCCGGTTCTCTACCAGGTAAACCCGGAGTGTCGTAACAGCACTAAGACTGAAGGTTGGGGAGACATGAGGGGGATTATTTGAAGGTTGGGGAGACATGAAGGGGATTATGTGAAGGCTGCAGAGACATGAGTGGGATTATTTGGAGGCTGAGGGGAGACATGAGGGGGATTATTGGAAGCTGGTGAGACATGAGGGATATTATTGGAAACTGGGGAGACATGAGGGGGTTCTTAGAAACCTAGAGACAACACATAGGGTATGTATTTAAAGACCTAAGTGATGATTTCTATGGACACTGACAACATGGCCCTTGTGTACCAGCTGTTTTCTTGGTCTGCCATGATTGCTGATGCCGTTTGGCCGTCACCTCGGGATATCGATGGGCTTCCGACCGGCAGCTGTGATGCGGACGTGTTTGTATGCAGATTTGATTGGCAACGGCATGGTAAGTATTAACTTTAAGCCTCGGCTTTCTTTGTATTGGTGTTACAAATATGTATTTTGCTCTCTATGGGCCTGATCCAGACCTAGTTAAGTGCTTGCAACATTTCCACTTTTCCATTCTCGTAGCTTAGTAAATCTTGCCCCATGTCTCTTCCATCACACATCAACTGAAGATAAAATAAAACACACAGCAATAATATTAAATCAGCCATCGTCAATGTGTCAAAGTGAAAGGCAGATACCAAGTAAATACTGATGTTATTAAATTTTACCAGGCGAGGGACAGGTTAAGTGTTTTGCTCTGCTTCAAACAATACTTCACAATGCTGAGTGGAAAGGAGAAAATAAAGGTATCACATAAAACAAATGAAATGTATTCTTAACTGTTCAATACGGTGCAGAGTTCAGCTATGACAACCCCATTCTACCAATATCTTCAGTAGGGCACAGTGCCCTCCACCTAGGTCCCAGAAAAAAAAAAGAACCTTAGATACTTAAGTGGGTTGTCTTGATGTGCAGTGTTTCAAAGTCTTTGCAATAGCAGTTCCCCAAGAGAGTTCCTAAAAGAGAAAGTCTTTCTTCTTTCTTATATCATGTAGTTCTGCCATCTGTCCCTTTTTCTCACAAGTTAGATATAAATGGTAAACTTCAGTAACGGTTAAGTATCTTTGAATCGGTGATGTTTTACAATTGACTTAGCATTCACAGTTTGAATATAAGATTTTATTGAACTATTTATTTTGACACTGATAAGAAAATCTGGGGGATGTGTAATCGGTTATATTGGACCATATTCACACTTAAGAAATCTTTAAGTAAGTGCGGATAAGCATGTATCAACACCTAACTTAAAGCTCCCTCCCATGCCACCTCTCCCTGTTTAGTTCCCTAGGGATTCCCTAACTTCCCAATTCGTATTTTCCTTTTTAGGAAGGAGAATACGAACAGTGTCCCCCTACCCCGCCCTCCTTGGCTTCTTTCCTTACCTCTCCCCACTCACTCTTCTTAAAACCTCCCAGAGGCTGCTGTAGCACACCTCTTTCTTCTTCAGAAACTATGCGCGATCTTTAAAGACCGCACATAGTCAATCTATGTGCTTGAATGGTACATAGATTGCGTAAATGACCTACTACGCAGGCCTTGCCTTGACACAGCTAACACAAAACGCGCGTCGGCAGCCCAGATGCGCACAGTCCTCTCTCCCTGCAGTCACCCCGTTCTCCTCCAGATTGCCCTCACAGCACCTCCGGTAAGATCGTTCCTTCCCTGTCTGCATACCGTTATTGCAGGGACTTCCAGGGCTCCTCCGGGAGTGAAGTGCCATCGTGAGGCATTTTTTTTTATTTTCTTATTTGTTTTGCAGCAGGAGGGTTAGGTTAGGCTTTGGTGTGATTATAAAGTATATTCTTCGTCCATGCCCAAGAATTTATAAGCCCAATACCTGACTAAAGAATGAGACACTCATACATCCACATTCTGTCCCCCCTTGGTTACAATATTTTAGTGCAATTATGGTGTACAATCCAGTTATATGGGGTCTGTTTATCTGTATGGGTACTAACATGCTGTGATGTCTGCTGGATGAATTTGGAATTATTTATTGTGACTGCAGGGGAGAGAAAATTCCGTTTTTCTGTCCACCTGTTTTTCTATGTGGCATTTTTACCACTTTATTATATTTATTTTGCTTAATTATTTTTCGCTGGCTTATATTATTTGAAATTTTAATCTGTTTAATAAAAGTTATTTTTTAGGAGTCTTGTTGGTGGGCATATAAAACTATGGCTCTCTTTCTCTTTTAATGGGGGTAATCTCTATCCTCCATTTGTTTGTAAATAACTACTATGCAGGTAGTAGGCCATTTTTTGAAATGTCTATTGGGGTAAATCCAGACCTACGGGCTTGTTACGTTAGAATGCGTAGCGTATTTATAATGCACTCCCCTAGGCACTCCCCCTGGTTGTACGTGCTTTAGCCGTTTTATGCTTCCCTACCCTACTTTAACTTTTTCTAGTGTAAGTACGGATGTACGTATGGGATTTACGTACACGATGGCCAAACCTAGCCCATACTGTCCTATTTAAATGCCTCCCTCCGCCGTGTGTCGCATTGATGCCCCCGCCCCTTCGTTCCTATTTACGCTGATGGTACGTACGTTAGGAATTCCGTGGCATAACATCTGCCATATGCATGCTCAGTAAATACTAATGGGCGATTTTACATCATCGGCTAGCGTAAATACGCTAGCGTACTTAGCTCAGGATCTGGCCCATTGTTCTTAATTGAATTATTAATTGAAACATTCTAACAGAAGGTTATAAATGCCTTTTGTTTACATATTGTTATAAAAAAAATCTTCTATTTTTTGATGATGCTAAGATGTAACATCCATGAAACAGGAACAGATCGTTTTAACTGTACAGTTATAAGATGGGGCAAACGACCATAAGTGAAGTATATATTTCCAGATTAGATGATTAGATCTCCTTTGCAAGCAGTGAGCACATGTTGCTGTAGGGGAAACTGAAGAGCGATCAGCAGGATTTTGGTACACTAGCAATTTAGGACCATTCTTGATTAGATTAGTGCACAAAGAAGCCAAGCATATTATAACATCTCTGCAATTTCCTTTATATGTGTTTTTAATGACTTGCTATTGATTTGTAAAAAAAATTAGTTTGGAGCGCGGCAGTGGCTTTTTTATTTTGCTTTAACCAACAGTCCATGTTTAATAAATTTCATATATTAGTGTATAGTATTGGTTTATTACTGTTTTACAAACAAACTAGATATTTGAAGCATTAACATAGCACATTGTTTTTCAGCATTTTCTATGATCTGTGAAATTAGTCTGTTGAATCTGATCTTCATTATTGTTTTGGAGTTCTGTAGAAATCACTTTCTTTATGATACAATTCTATTTCCATGCTGTTTCTGCCCTCGAGCACACAAAACCTACATCTACTGGCTCTTGGCTTCAATTTATTACACAGATCACTTGTACCTGATATCAGTTTTAGCTTTTATACAAGGCACATACAGATAATACAGATTTATATATAGCCTGGGTAACTATACTGTTACAAATACTGGGACATAGCCACTCATACATATATATTGAGTCAGGGACGTTTTAAGAAGTGAGAGGGACCTTGTGCAGGATTTATACATGGCCGCCTCCCTCTCCAAGGCCTCCACCCTACGGCATCACCGAGCCACCAACACCCCCCTGTGGCACCCCCGACCTCCTTCCCCCTTGTGGCACCCTCCAGAGTCCAGCATCCAGAGTCCAGAGGTGTCGTAATATACAATGTCCAGGAATAGGGTGATTTCGATTTTACATCACTTTCGCCCTCCAGTTTGGCCAATTCCTGTTCAGTGATCCTTACAGACTGGCTGTCAGTCTTTAATGATCACAAACTAGAAGTGGGTGGAGTAGAGGGCAGAATCGTGAAATCTCTCTATTCCCAGACATTGGGGGAAGCTTAAATGTAAAGCAATAAAAAGCTGGCAACCCTACCCCCGGGCCTGCTGCCATAGGCGATCGCCTAAGATTGCCTAGTGGTAGCACCTGGCCCTGAAGAATGTCTATATCTATAGACATCAGACAACAAAGGAATCAGACAACAAAACTGCTGCCACAATAAGATAACTAGTTTTTCTCTGATCTGTTCTCTCTAAACAGTATATAAAACATTTAATCTTAGTACAGAAGTCAAGAAAATCCTTCAAAGATACAAAATGTTGGTACACAGTGGTGTTTATTTACAAATACACAAATCAGACAACATCCTAACAACTATTGGTGTATTACAACACCATCCGTAATTACAGATTTGTTCCCAACACAATTCATATGTCAATTAGTTTCAATTATGTCTGTTAGTCATGATAAAGGAGGCATATTGATCTTGACTAAATCATTCGTTTTTGTGTTTGTTAAAAAGCATTTTAACTTTTTATTGCCACTGTGCCCATTAGAATTTAAGACCTTCAGAAAAAGTCATTTCTTGGTATGCCAATCATTGGGTTTTGCAGTTATCTGTGCAAATACAGACAGCAAATGTCACAAATCCACACTTTTGGAAATGACATTTACTGCGAGAAGGACAAATGTTGATTATGCTTGATCCATAGTTACTAACTGCTATCATTAGTGTGCAGCATGATTGCATTTATATACACTGACCATATGACATCATTCTTATTGTTACACAATGTTCTCAGTTATGTATGCAGGTTATGAGATGCAAGATAACAAAATAGAAAAAAAAAACAAGCATTCACTCAAACATACATAATGGATCTGATCCAGATTTAAGTCCTCATTCAATGTTCTGCATGCATGGAGTGCAGAGTTCTCCCCCTGCACTCCTGCATGTGAAATTGATTTCTGTGGCTGGAACCCTGACTTACTGTAAGTATTCCACTCATATTGCTGTATTGCATGTAAGGGCTTAAACAAGTCCTTACTGTACAATTAAAATACCTATGCCCATCCCCAATGCGTAACTTGTTCACATGTAGAGTGGGACTGCGTTCTGATGATGAAACATTGGTGCAGAAAACGTAAGTCAGCTGAATTGATTCATTCTGGATCCAGCCCTATAACATTAGGATACATAAAGAAAACAAAATGATCCTAAAAAAAATGAATGACCTCAGAGAAGATGATGCCAAATATATGTATGTCTTCCTAATTATTATTGTATATCTAATTAACTATTTAGCCTGCTGACAGATGTTCAAGTGCCAAGGAGAACATGAACATTGGTAGTGGCATCATATTGTGGGCATTTTCAACGGCAAAATGTTCTGTACATTGCTTAAACTGATCTCAGAGACATAAACTGAACAAAATTGCCCACAATGTAACAGTCCTAGACAGACAAGATGTGCTGTTTCCAGACGGTATAGCTCCCAGAGTAAACAGTTATAATGCACCTCGTGTCCACATGGATATCTGCCAATATATTGCTGTTTTGTGAAGGGAAATGTAAATACTTAATTATTTCAATGTAATTTAAAATACATTACTTGCCAGAAAAAAAGCAAAACACCCTGCAACAGATGACAGTAGGAATGAGCTGTCTTTTTAATTAGCAATTTGCTTAACAATAGCAGCACTCCTATATACTGCTGGATGTCGAGAGTGCTTGTACGTTAACCCATTTTTATAATAGGGACAATACAATCAATTAATGACTGTAATTAATGATTTACATACATTACATTAAAAATGACTACAGTATAAGCACCTGATGCCTACACATACTTGAGGTAGACTTTAAGCGGATACTAAAGTATGTTACAAATATATATGTAAAAAAACCTCCTCTGTGAGTAATTGTCAACATTTCATTATGATATCACTGGTTTCTGTTGATCTGTGAGTCTGCATTCTCATGAATTATGTTTCAGCTTTCTAAATGGTTGTTTATACACTGCGTGTAGGTGACAGGTGTTCTTTGAAATTATTGTGTCAATGCCATAGTAGTGATGCTATGTAGCCTGGGCCATTTCTAGAGACGGAAAGATCAGCTGAGCTGGGGGCTTGTGACAGCTGAATTACTGAGCATTATAAGTAAGCACTGCTGCCAGGCAGGGTCAGATGAGCAGTGGCTTGTGTGCTATACCTCCTGAACACACAAGCTGACACTTAATGCTTAGCGGCCTATTTACAAAGATCAGTTTAATGTCTGTGTTCATGTGAAAATGGGCATTATCGCAGGAAAATGAAATTAATCATATTTGCAAACCATGGATCGCCATGGAAAGCTGCAATTTCCATGACGATCCATGTAAATATCACACTTCTACTCGCCGGCCCATTCTTTTCAGAGCGGGCTAGTGCTTTGTTATATTTATGAACCCTTGGATTAGAGTTTTACACTCAAGTTGGCGTTAGTGCTAAAATTCCCCATATAACCCATTTTTCTCCCCCTAATAGCCATTATATATGTGTATACATGCGCAGTGTTACTTATGTCAGGACTCACTGCACATGTGCAGGACTTCATTCAAGCTTCAGATGAATGAAAGGTCCTGTGATGACCTCGCAGATCATCGCGGGACCTCAGTGGAGAGGTAAGTAATAATAAATGATATGAAGGATACTGCCAGGCTTGCTACGAGGAGAAGCGAGCCTGGATCAGCAATGTTCATTTAAAAAAGAAATTTTAAGATAAGTAGACCCCTGAATGTCATGTCCCTGACAGCTGATTGACTGAGCATTACAAGAAGCATCATTGCCTGGGAGGATCTGGGGCGACTTATACCCCTTTCAGACAGAAAACCCAGGTTGAACCAGGGTCAATCAACATAGCTTTAAGCCGTGTTGAAGCTGTCAGACCGCAGCTACGATCCGGGAATAACCCGGGTTGTAGCCTTTCACACTGGAGCTGTGTCTACCGAGGCAGACAGTGCTCCCCATCCCCCATTTTACATACCTTTTATGGAACCCGGGGTTCAATAACCCAGGTTTCCCCATTCACACTGCAAAAGGGATTAGGCTGACCCAGAAATAACCCTGGTGTCGACCAGGGTCGCCTTTCACACCAACACCCGACCTGGGTTATTTCCGGGTCGATAGCTTGGTTGGAAAGGGGTATAAGCAATGTAAGAGTGTCGACCAACAGGCCATCAGACTGGGAGATTTAAGGTTGGTCTATGGCAGCATAAATGTTGCAAAGTTTGCCCATCAGAGGGGAGGGACAAGGGAGTTCCCTTCTCTCTTACATGTGAATTATCAGACCTTTGAACGTACGGAACATATAAAGCGTTCTGGATCCGGCCCATAGAGAGCAAAGTGAAAATACACAAACTCACCAATGTTACTTAACCCTGCAAGTAATTTTGCTATTATAGGCAAATAAATAGCATATGTACCTCCTTTTCATACTTTAAAAGGTTAGAAATCTTTATTAAATAAATGCCTAAACATCGTCAATGCTCCAAAGCTTTGTTGAACAGATGTTTTATATCTGCCTGCTTTTAACAGATGTGAACATTTGTGCAGACAAATATTTATAATTAAACATTTACTTTCCAATGTATTAACAATAGTAAAATACAATTAAGAAACAGCCAGGGAAATAACCTTGGAATGCTTCCTCAATAGAAGAATCATCTTTCTTTGTTAGTTACAGTTATTAATTAGAGATTTGGAGCAAGTCTTTATAGAGTTGGAGGTTTGTAGTAATTATGCAGCACAGAACATGCCCCCAGACACTGGGCAAATCTGATGGAAAACTGTTTGTTTTTGAACCGAAATCCAAATGAGTAAAAATGAACATCGAACAATATTTGCCTGAGTGAAATCACTGCATTGGGAAATACAAGATTTGTAACTGAGCATAACATTTGATGTAATACTTCTGAAAATACACTATTGTTGCAATTTTCAAGATTAACCACTTTTAAATGGGGGGTGTCATAATAGGGTATGGAAAGGGGACAGAAGACAGCATTTCAGTCATATAGACTTGCAGTCTGTGGAGCTTTGCCACTGCCATCTCTCCACTACATTAACTGAAGCTGCTGGCAGAGAAACTCCCAGAAGTTGTGATACTGATTTGACCTAAGGTCACATCAGCATCATTCTTACCTGAGACATATGCAGGGCACCACAGAGGAACCAAGAGAAGAAGAAAATTTATTAGGTAAGTGAAAACTGGGGGTTTAATTTATTTTCCTTTACAGAAGTCTAAATGTAACATTTATATGTGTGTGTGTGTGTGTGTGTGTGTGTGTGTGTGTGTGTGCTGTATGTGCGCATATACTTCTGTGGTGCCCCTGAGGGTTGGGAGAGCGGGGTGCACCTTCCTCCGTTTACTGTGATAGAGCTGCTCTTGTGCCGTTACGAGAGCATGCAAAATACATGGGTCTCGAGCTCAGTTTGGAGCACAGGTAGGCGTGGGGAATGTTGCTAGGCAACGGTCAGCTGTGGAGAGTTAGGATGAGGAGCGCGAGGGGTTTTCTCTGTAAGGTCCTGTGGGGAAAAGTGTCTGACGTGATTTGACTGTTGGGGTTCAGTTGGAAGCGGAGGTTGAAGAGAGAAGGAGTGACGGTGGCTTGAATTAAGAAAGAGATATTGAGGCAGAATTTGAGAGAGTGATATTGGCGGAGAGAGAGACGGGCAGGCAGTTGAGCAGATTGAGAAAAGCATCGGTGAAAAATATCGGTGGTGAGGAAAAGTATTTGTGGCGAGCTGAGGAGAAGGCAGTGAGACGGTGGAACAAGTCGGTGGTGGTGAGGATCAGTATCGGTGGTGAGCTGTAGGGTGCTAGAGGAGTGTGCAGGAAAGAGGTGTTGGTGACAGCGGCAAAGAGAATAACTTTGGAGTTGGTGAGAGAGGATCATCGGAGCAGAGATAGAGGGAGAGCTTATAAGAAAACTACAAAGAACGCTAAGAATGACATGGGAGGTGTCTGAGAGAGAGTCGGGTGAAGGAGACGGTGGGGATAATTGGAGGTGTTTGTTTTAGAGGGATTTTGTTTAGGACTATTTCAATTGTTACTTCTAATATAAGGACACTATCTTTCTTTTATTAGTACATTGTCACTTGCTTGTATATATAACAGACTTAATTGTTTAATGTGTGCTGATTTAATCAAAAGTAAATTTACTGGTAATATTTTATGTTAATAACGGAAATTATTATGATTGAGGAGAGGGAGAAGCCGAAATTTGTTAAAACTTTGATTGTACTTTTTTTGTGAATTGATATTTTAGGTAAATTGTCTTGGATTAATATTCCATTGTTCACATAACTGTAAATTGTATCTGATTAACTAATTAATTTATTTCAATTTTATTGTACAAACTAAAGTTTTCTGCTCTTAACTCACCTAATCAAAACTACAAATAATACATTTTGAAAAGCTTATCTGGTGTGTTTTACTCTGAGTAGTTCTTCTATTACACCTCTCCGCAATTCCTCACTCTGACCTTTAACATTCGGTCATCACACTTGTATGTGTTGTATGTATGTATATGGTATATGTGTGTGTGTGTACAATTAATGGAAACACAAAGTTTTTTAACACCCCTGCATGTTAATAATCACAGTTTACAATATGTGTACAATATGATTTAAATTTTCAATATTTCAATTAGAAGACAATGGTGGAAGAGTAAATTTAGAAGTGGTGGTATAAACATTTAGAAGTGGCATTATAAACATTTAGAAGTGGTGGTATAGACATTTAGAAGTGGCGGTGTAAACATATAGAAGTAGCAGTATAAACATTTAGAAGTGGTGGTATAAACATTTAGAAGTGGCGATATAAACATTTAGAAGTGGCGATATAAACATTTAGAAGTGGCGCTATAAACATTTAGAAATGGTGGTATGGAAGCATAAAAATAATAATTTTTGTCAATTAAATTATGGGTATGGCATATACCATTCGGGCAGCCTAAGATGGCTGCCGTTCTCAATTTTTTATGTGTACATGTTATTAATACTGTGAAACAGACGTTACAAGGCCAAGACATGCTGATAATGATGTGCTTGGTAGGAGGTTATGTGATACTAACATTATGCAGTAATAGCTTGTATATAGCTTGTAATAGCACATATGTGGAATGTTGAAATTTGTAAGATAAGAAGTACCATAAACTTGATTAAAACATGTTTATAACCTAACAAGGTAGAGTTTTGTCTACATTGCTGTCAGGGTATATACAGTAGGTCTCGGCATAAGATCAGCTCTGCAGCCACGCCTATGAGACTGACTTCAGAAGTGCCTGTTTTGACCTGTCCATCCTGGACAC
>WWET01000146.1:115543-131638 GCA_011038615.1 Limnodynastes dumerilii | reverse complement strand
TATTTGCTGTTAGTTCTCCAAGCAGCAACATTTTTCTTTCTTTCCCAGCAGCTTCTTAGCAATTGGAATAAACATAATCCCTAGTGACACATGCAATGATAGCAACTGACTGCTTTCTCTCTCTCCAGCACTTTGTTGCTTGAAATGCTGGGTTTAATTAGCTGTACAATATTCAGAGGAGCAAACGGGTCACCTTTATGTCAGGTTTCCAGCAGTCAATTCTTTGCTCATTTTCTTAGGATTGCCCTCAGTGCCAAGTACTTCGCATAGAGCCCATGATGTCAAATATCTCATGGACTGGAAGAAAAGAAAACACTTCTGAATGTGGAGATAATGTGATTATAAAACTATGAGCTTTGAGGGATTTTTCTATCTGAAGATTTGTAAGGCATATTATACTTTAATTAAGTGATTACCAAAGTTCATAGCTTTGCAAAGATATTTTCATGTTTATTCACTGCAGCAGAAGTACATTTGTTTAAACATGTAATATGCCCAGTGTTTATTTTTTAGTGGTATGTGCATATATACTGTATATAAAATGTAGTTTACTTGGTGATTTCTATAGGCATATTCCCCCTTCGCGTGCCAAATGTTCTGATCATTTTAATTAAATTCACTCATCATATACTGGGTGGGTCCAGAATGTACTCCAGGGTTGCAGAATTTTTAAAGCTTCACTCCAGGAGATCCCAGAGGTAAGCCAAAGTTGTCTGCAAGCGTGTGGGGCTTAATAACACAATTTATGCAAATTGTGTCAATCACTTCTTTAATCTCTAGTGTTCCAGTGGTGGGTGGGGCTTGATGACATCATCAAGTCCTGCCCATCTCTAGTAACTCTAGAGATTAGAATAAAATTTGACAAGGGGGGAGACTTAAATAAAAACAGAAATAAGTACTGTAAACTGTTGGTCCAGATTCAGACTTCTGTGCGTTTTCCATGTGCACTTTTTAATGTTGATTTAATTGGTATAACCTTTTGGCTGAACCTTTTTTGCATTTATAAAGTGTCCGAGGTGTTGGAATGGATGTCAATCCAAACATCTTTAACTGGGCTGTTTCTTGAACAAGAACAAGGTAACAACTGCTGCAATGGCAAGCAAGGGGCTAACTAATAACTAATAACAGAGTTGTAATGTAGGTTATACACTCATACAGATTCACAGTACAGAAGCGTTATGAGTCCCCGCTGCGAAGGCTCGCATTGCGAATTAGGGACAGCTGAAAGCTATTTTCCAGGCTGTCCCTATTTGGAATGCGAGCCCTCTCAGAATTTTTTCTAATGAATGTGTGAGTATGCAATTCGCATACTCACCCATTCATTTTCAGAAGTGCTGCTGCTGGGGAGGGGGGAGACTTAGAGTTAGGCTGTGGGAGGGACTTAGGGTTAGGCTACATAGGGGGGAACTTAGGGTAAGGCTGCGTGGGGGATTGGTTTAGGGAGCGGGTTGGGGGAAACTCACCCTTTGGAGCACCGTGCTCCGGGGATTGATTGCTATGCCTCATCGAGGCATAAGCAATCAATATACCAGCAAGTTTGAACCTGGCTGAGAGCCCTTTCAAAATAGAGCTGTTCGCTACGGGGAACCACACTTGTAAAGAAGTGACAGTTTATCAGACAGCAATAGTTGTAGCAAAGGTTGTATTGCAGGTTTGTATAAGCACACTACACATCCTATCCTACCTTAAGATTTCTGCACCATCCACATTTTACATCTGGATAATACATGGACTGAAGCCAGCTGTCCTGGAAAAGCAGAATCCGCTCATGCATCGCTTCCCAAAAGGAGAAGTTTTCCAATCCTAGTGATCGTAAAGCGTCCCCTTGCAGTAAGTAAAAGATGGAGTTGGTTATAGCGATGTGTCTGTATATGTGTAATCAATTCACTGGTTTGTTGCTTGGTTGTACTGTAAAATAATGTTATCGCCTCTTTTTATAATAATATGGGGCCATATTCAGGGATCCGTCAGTGAAAGGTTTGCAATTATACGCATGGACGTTGCAAGGTAACACCCATGGCTCTCCCCTCACACGGACGGGTTGTCCTTGACTTACGAGTGCCTCGACCACCCATATCTTCAATAACCCTTTCAGAACAAGCTATCGACCCGGGAATAACCCATGTCGGGTATTGGTGTGAAAGGATCAACCCAGGTCTATTGACCAGGGTCCACGACCCTGGTCGACACCAGGGTTATTCCCGGGTCAGCCTAACCTGTTTTGTGGTTTGAACGGGGGAACCCGGGTTATTCAACCCAGGTTCCATAAAAAATATGTAAGATGGGGGATGGGGAGGACTGTCTGCCTCGGCAGACACGGCTCCAGTGTGAAAGGCTAAAACCCAGGTTTTGGCTGTGGTTGATTGACCCAAGTTTAACATGGGTTTTCTGTCTGAAAGCGGTATAAGTGTGCATTTCCCTGCGTATAATACTTCCGCACGTGCTTATCTAACTAACTGCGCCCTCACCGCGCCCTCAAACGGTCATTTAAATGCCCCCCCACCCACCCACTTTCACGTATCTGTCTCCTGACAGATTACAACCACGCCCCTCCGTACGTATTGTCTCACGTGCGAGTCACAAGTCTTTGCCTAATGGACTTCCGTGCGCAAAATCAACATAGATAGCTTAAATTTAGTTACTACACATGCGCAGTTCCTCCGATCCTAAAAATACGCATGGAACTTCCCGCAAAAACAGTTCTCTTAATACGGCTCATAACTTTTAAAGTAGTTCATATTTTATGATTGAATCTATACTGAATATATCACAGAATGCTTCATATATTTGTCTGTTTTACCCACGTCCTTACATCTCTTTCTTCTCCTATAAAAGCATGATAACAATAAAACAGCATACAGCATAAAGGCCTAAGACATAATGCACAGTGGGCAATACAAGGAGAAATCGCCAGCTTCTTTTTGTGTGACCTTTTTCTCTCCATACTACCATTGTGGCCGGACTATGGCTTTTTATCTTGGGAGATAGAAGACATGAGTGAAAATTGCCTGTGCTATCTGCGTTTTGGAAGCCAGACATCTGCTCTTTCCTGTTGAGAATTTTGACTCAAAGGTAAAAAATAATGGACTGCCTTCAAAACAAATTAAGTGGGTGAGTGGAAGCCAAACGTCTGCTGTGCTGGACCATGGGGTGAGGAAAAACCAGACTCGCTGTTTTATCTGATTACTACAAATAATGTATTTCCCTCAGTGCAGAGATGTTTTCCAGCTCACCTCTCAGTTTCATTTACCTGCTATAATTAATAGGTTTCTTCATTTCCAGCTATCATTGTATCTCAGAATGACATTACCAGCAAATAGTCATGTATTTATAGAATAAAATGGGAAGGGAATAAATCAGTAGTGCTTAGAATGTCTCATTTTACTCATTTATATTTTATTACCTTTTAGAATCAGAAAGTACACAAAAATACGCAAAATATGTGTGGGCTGTGTGCTATCCCAAGGTTAATACCTATGCAAGCAGCGTGCCGGCACAACACAGACAAGCTTCGTGCAGCTCTGTGGCCATGTACGTTGTAAGTTGTGTAACTGCAGGATAGTTAACTGTAATGTTAAAAGCAATGGACTAGATCCTGAGCTCCAAGCATTGGGGTAGATCCAGAACTACGTGTGCCGTACGTTTATTCGCGGAGCGTATTTTCGTGCACGTAAGTTCGCTACACTCCCCTTGGCACACCCCTTGCACGGACGTATTTTGTCAAGATACGCTTCCCAAACCCTACCTTAACTTTTTCACACGTAACCGCTGTCATACGCACACGTACGTATGGGCTGAACAAATTTACGCAGCTAAGCACGCCCATACTGTACACTTTAAATACCACCCCCCGCCTACTTCTTTACATATAACCCCCCGCCTACTTCACGTATTTCACACGTGATTTGGAGTAACGTAAAATTGGCACGCCCACACGTAAGTATTTACGTGACACATACGTGAATGGCCCATACGTTCACAATTACGCTACGTTAATGTGCGTATTTTCTATGGTGCGCATGCGCAGTGCGTACAAAACAGCGATTTTATGTCTCCGCCATGCATAAATTCGCTTTGAAGCGTTGTTCTTGATCAGGCCCATTGTCTGTATGCACAGAGGTCTGTGTCACTTACGTGTCCAGAACCTTACCTTAAAATCTTTTCGCAGATCCTTGCAGATCTTACTTTTACCTCCCACTCACCTTCTGTAGCGATTTCTGAGACATTGCAATGCATTTGTCACATTTGTCACAAGGGTTTGAATGGTCTTCCCTCTGGACTTAGACATGAGCTATAGGTGGTGCAAATGTTTTTTACATGAACAGTCCTTTTCTATATCTGCATTCACGTTGATCGGGTGCACTTGAATGAGCATACCCTGTATGTATATTGACTATATCAGGCCCATTAGTAACACTGGTGTTGCAAGAATTGTATGGAAGCTAATTCCGTAACAAGCACATTTCCTAGGAAATGGGCTGTGCTTCCCCTCCACTCGTTAAAGAGGGCGGGTGGAAGCATGGTAATTGTACAGTGTGGGAGGGGGCTCCCACAGTGGTGCGGACCAGCGGTTGTACGGACTGCTGATCCGCATGTTTTACTTAAGACAAGCTTATGGCAGCGTAAGATGCTATAAAACCAGCATGAGAAAGGAGAGTGTTGGACAGAAAAAACACTCTGCCGCAAGTACGGTAAGTGTGCGGGGGTCTGGCTTCGACCCTAAATGATTGTGGGCCCTATGCAGAGTTCCGCCTGCATTGCATTTGCGGCCGGAGTTTTCAGAAAAGTGCTACTGCGCATTCGCAGTAATTTTGTAACGTAATCGACAGTACTTCTTGCAACGTAGATTGCGTATACGCAGTCTTGCGGCCGGAACTCTGTATACGGCCCTGTATCTTCTGTTAATGTTTACATTTTGTTTTGGGTAAAAGAAATGTGTATTTTTAACTATTGCATAGCTTTAGATTAAATAAATTATGGTCATTTTAAACCCTATGATTTGCGTTTATTGAAAGCAGCAATTTAGTTGCTAAACCTTTTTGTGTAAAAGCATCTGCATTTATCTTGCTTCAGTAGAAAATTTAGACTTAGACTACATCAAATACTGCGGAATGAATAGAGGTTCCTAAAATAGATTTGATAGAAATCTGTTACTGGTTCACTCCTAAAAGTTAAGGTGACCTAGAGTATGAGAATAACATCATAAACAGGCGCAAGGCTTGACCTTGACAAGCATGTTGCAATATGGGGCAAATTCTGTTTTCAGGTTATGTTAGTGTTCTGGTAGCATATAACCATGGGCCTGATCCAGACATAATAATGACAGGCAATTTACGCATGTGGCATGCATAAATCTTGATGGGGGAACGCAATGCGCATACGCACAGCAGATGTTACTCATTGTAACGCTGATCGTACGTAACGTTTATCTAACTTTTTATAATTAGGGTGTGACATCCCTATGCAAGCAGAAAACACACATTATGGAAGAGGGAGGCATTTAAATAGTACAGCATGAGCTGGGTTAGGCACTTTCATGCGACAAGGCATTACGTACACACAGAGATGCGCAAGGAAAAATTAAGGTACGGTTCTGAAAACGTAAGTCAGCTAAGTTACGTGCATGAAAGAGAAATGCCAGGGGAAGTGTATTGGGCTGGATACAGACCTAGTTAAGGGCTTTAACTTAGTTACTCCTGGGCTAAACCATGTTGATTGCAGGGGAGTCATATTTTATCTGTTGCAAACGGTATTAGAGTTGAGAGGCGATGTTTTCTAGCCCAAGTCTAAATAGCAGTGTAATAGTAAAGCTGGTCAGTATCTGTGTGCAGTAAGCAATTCAAAGATATATCCCTGCATGCAAAGAATACAATTAACTTGACTCCCCCTGAAATCAACATGGTTTAACCCAGGTGTAACTAAGTTCAAGCACTTAACCAGATCTGGATCCAGCCCATTATCCTTAGTAGTGCGTAACATGCGTGCGATAACCAACCTTAAGTCTAAATCAGGCCCCATGCATGTAGATTAAAGCGTGACTGTGACTGCTTGTGTTTAAAGAGGTGTTACAGAGTAGTGAAGGAGTGGAGTAATGGAGGTCATTTACAATAGCGACAAGTCCAGGATGACAGCTGGGACTTTAGCTACATGAGAGCTAATGCTTTGTGCTGTTAGCCTAGGTACATCGGGGACACCATGGCACCACCCGGGCATACCCCTCTCCTTCCTCTCTTATGTAGGCTGTTTCCCTTTCCTAGGAGAATGCTTGAATAAAGAGACATTCTTGAGTGGTTTGTCTTCTCTGTGTGAGTTCATAAAGGTTATGGACCAGATCTAGACTTAATAGCATATTCTATAAGTTATCTTCCCCAATGGAGGCTAACATGAAATTTGCTATCCTAACTTCTGCACATAGGAGAACAGTGAATACCTCCTGCACCCTACTTTAAGACTTGCCCATGCAACGCTGTACATGCGGAGTACTGGATCGTACATATGGGCATAGCCAAGCCCTTACTGTGCGATTACCATAGCAATCCCCACCCAATATGCGTGTCTCATACGCATGGTGAGTGGGTCCGCCCCACATGCAGAGACTGAATTCTGAACAGAATGCAGCATCGCTGCAGAATTCACTGTAATCCGCACTGCGCAGTGCAAGCTGGTGATTTATGATAAAATGTTAAGGTACCCGCCATAAATAAAATGTGCTAATGGGAACAGGAATCTCTTTCCCCATTCCCAAAAACTACAAGTTGCGTCAGGTATATTAGAGTTAGGCTGTGGCGGCTGCAGTGGGTTAAAGGTTAGGGCTAGGGCTTAGGGGGAAGGTTAGGGTTAGGCTGCAGGAAAAGGAGGGTTTGGGTTAGGCTGTGGGGTATGAACAGTTTTGGTAAGGTAGAGTTAGGTTTAGGAAAGTGTTACGGGTCGGGTTAGGATGAACAGTTACCTTCTGGTGAATGACTCAATGCAACTCCAGGAGTTGCATCTCTGCCTCTTTTTAAAATGCAGTTTGCATTCAGCAGCAGTACAATGGTTTTTCAAAATGAAGACCGCATTCCTCCCAAAGAACCCACAAGCTGGACAAATATGTAAAAAATAGGAATAAAACTGAATAAAAAATATACTCATTTTTTTTGGATTGATTTTCTTTTAATTCAAATTGTCCATCTCATTAAGAATGTTGTATAATTAGCACTTTACCCTCCACTGTTGCACTTTATATCAGACCTACCCCTTGTTTACTATACAGTAGCACCCATTACACCTTCCTTCCTGTTTTAAATATGTCAAAAAGTTAACAATATTTATTGACATAAAAAGGACAAAATGTTAAAATATTATATGAAGTATAAAGCATATAATGTATATACATACGTAAGTTACATATCATTATTAAGTAAGGATTTGGCCTTATGATACTACACACATAATAAAAATCCATTGAAAATGTATACATTGCAATGTACTATCACTTCTGTTTAATAATTAGATGCTCATCATTTCCATACTATTAAGTGGACATTCCACATCTTAATTTGAGATGACTACATTTAAATCTCAAAATAATGGGCCATATCCAGACCTGCGCATGTCAGGTCACTTATGCACGCAAGTAAGTGGCCCGATTTGACTGGAAGGCGCCTGCATAACTATCGTAACCCTAGTGTAGCAACCCTCGTACAGAACTCTGTTCTGTATGAGCCCATTTGCGTGCAAACCGGCTGTACTTCCCCTCCGCCCATTAAAGTGGGTGGGGGGAAGCATGCAAAGTGTACAGTGAGAGAGGGGGCTTTCACGCTTGTGGGGATCAGCGGTCGTACGGACAACTGATCTGCATGATTGACTTAAGGAAGGCGTATGGCAGCGTAAGAGAAGAGTGACAGGGGCGTGCACTTCCTTATCTCTCTCTCGGAAATACAGACCCCCACATGTACGGAAAGGGTGCGGAGGTCTGAATCCGGTCCAATATGTTGATGTGAACTTTCTAATAATCTAATTGTGTACAGACTATTCTCTACCTGCACACTACAAATTGGCAACAGAATAGATAAGCAACAAAAACCTCCAATTGTGGAGCCAGTGATATGGGGGTAGATCCAGAGCTACGTACGCTAGTGATTTTACACTAGCTGCTAGCGTAAAAGTGTCCATCAGTACTTACTGCGCATGCGCGCGGCGGATGTCATGCAACGTAACTCAGAGCGTATGGGCCAGTCACGTATCTTCAGTGTAACTACGTACGAAGGGGCTTGCCAGCCATACGACACTAGTAATTACGCTGGCGGGGTGAGGCATTTAAATCATACAGTATGGGAATGCTTAGGCTCGTAAGTACGTGCTGCCTATACGTACGTCAGTACTTATGCTGTGTAAAGTTAAGGTAGGGTTCGGGAAGCGTAAAGCGGCCAAAGTACGTACATGCGAGGGGAGTGCATAGGAAACGGAGCTCTGGATCTGGCCTATGGTCAGATAGGAAAAAAACTGTGTGTCTGAAGTACAGTAAGTGGTATCTGACCATTTCCAGCAGTCATTACTGTAAAGCAGGAATTTATAGCTGCTTTTCTCTCTGCGTGTCATACCAGTAAATTGCCTGAAATCAGTCAGTGTGTTTACTGCATTGATTTTTAAGGAGTGGAAATCTGCTGTGGAGAAATGATCACAAAAATTTCCCACACTGATGAAAACCAGAGCTGAAGAGTCTTTAGCGAAATTCTAAACTAAATCAAAACAAAACATACAGGATTAAAGTACTGATAATTTCATAAGCTACTAGAAAGCAGAAACCCCACTAATGCGTCCGCTGTTTCTGGCAGTTACAATTGTTTTAGCAGATAATAAGGAGAGATGATAATTGCAGATCTGCTGGTATATTGGTATATTGTGTACAAGTGAATTGGCACGCTAACCGGGATTGCAACTGTCAGCAAAATTGTAAGAACCATCACAACTCAAGTGTAATTGCATAGGGGTGTACAAAAAAATAATTCCACTAAACTTAAGTTGGTTACACACTTGTACAAACATCAGGGGCTAGATTTACTAAAGTCGAGATTGTCAAAATCGCCATTTTTTGCTATTTTTTAGTGGTGATTTTGAAATCTTTGATTTACTAAAAGCGATTTTCCTATTAAATCGCCATCGTTGTCATTCCCCGCTTAGAAATCTGCTTTCCGAAATTGGGACATCCAAAAGTTCCTTTTCGGATGTCCCTATTTCGAATAATGCAGAGTTTCTATTTTTCTTTTTAGGATGGGTGAGTATGCCGTTCAGCATACTTTACCCATTCACCTTCGGAAACGACGATATCCCTCCACCGCACCTCCGCCGCTGGTATTGACAGACCAAGGGACAGGTGAGTAAACTATCTGTGCGGGGTAGGGAGGGTTAGGGTCAGGCTGTAGGGGAGGGAGGGTTAAGGTCAAGCTGCAGGAGATGGAGGGTTAGGGTCAGGCTGCAGGGGAGGGTTAGGGTCAGCCTTCCAGGAAAGGAGGGTTAGGGTAGTGAGAGGGGACAGTTAGAGTAAGAATTAGGGAAAGGAGTGGGGGGACTATTTTAACTCACTTTTCGGAGCACGGAGCTTTCGGTGCTCCGTGGATCGATTACTATGCCTAGTCGAGGCATATGCAATCGAAATCCCAGCCAGTTCACAACTCGCTGGGAGGAAACAGTTGTTTTGAAAATCAGCCGTTCGGACCGAAGCCCCACACCCAATCGCCATAGATGGTTTTTTTTTTAAACTCACCTTTTTTGAGCTATCTGTGATTATTTTTCCCATTCATGAGATACAAATCTCAGATTTAGTAAGCTGCGAGTTGTAAACTCGCTATAGAATGGGAGCAAAAAATCGCCACAGATAATAGAGGTGGGGGTGATTGTGGATTTCATTTGAAATCGGCAATCACCCTCTGAAAAAAAACTCACCTGTATGTAAAATAAATTATTTTTAATACTAAACATGGCTGCTGCGCAATCAATTAACCCTTAGCATGCTGTGGCATCTAGTACTATAAGGCACAGCATGCCCTTGTATTCCAGTGCATGCTGTGCCTTATAGTACCCTAAACGGCAGCAAGCAAAGGGTTAATGGCATGCAATGCTGCCGCAACCACAGTATGCACCGCTAACATAAACTGACTTGTCCCCTCCTTAATGGAAAAACACTGCCCCTTTATACATAATAAACACTGTCCCTTTGCCACAATACACACTCTCCCTCCGTAATGATTAAACACTGTCCCTACCTGCGTAATAAAAACTGCCCCTCTGTAAATACTAAACACTGTCCCTATATATCTAATAAACACTGTCCCTCCATGCATTCTAAACAATGGCAATTACAATACCCAAATGTGACTAGAGTAAAAATGCTTACAATATATGTCCCTACATCTTTTATTTTTGTTTAAAATGTCCCCTTGTGTAATTTTTCAACCTAATATGTCCCCCTAAGCACTAAAAATATGTGTAAGTGTCCCCCCTCCGCATGTGCTGCACATACCTAACTGTAAATGTGGTATAAGTAAAATAAAAAACACATTCCAAAATTAAAATTGTATAAACATCTGTAACAAATGTAATAATCTTTTACTACTCACTGTTCTGAAGTCTTGCTTGTAGTTAGCCTGGATCTTCTTCTTCTTCTTGCTTCTACTCTGGGCAGGTCCACGCTCCTTGTTGTCCTTTGGCGAATGACAGGCCTCATTACATGGCTTCTATTTATAACCTCGGACAGCAGCTCCCAAGACTGCGAGGCTATAAATATAAGCCCTGTAATGAGCCACAAACACATGGCCATGCTTTTTCTTATAGTAGTATGTGTCGGCAGGAGAAGTGATAGAAAAATGCATTCAATAGAAAAGCATAGTGATTTTTCCATTTTAAAATCGACCGACGGCAAATCTAAATCGATGCCAAAAATACGGGCATAGTAAATGCCGCGATTTTTGGGTAAAAATCGCTGCAAAATCACTGCAATATCTATCGATTTAGACCAGTCCCAAAACTACTAAATTATACCACGTTCAGATTACCAGCCCTGCAAATCCCCGGGGATTTCAAACCCTGGGGATTTGCAGGGACACGCTGGGCTGCCCGTTCCCACTGACAGCGGTGACCCGGGATTTCCCTGGTCACTGCTGTGCAGTGGAGCTGCGGGACCCCTTTTTTTTTAGCTGGGTCTAAGACCCGACTAGAGAGAGCCGGGGTTCGTGTTCAGATTGCCAGAAAAAGCCGGGGTTTTCTTGAAACCCGGCTATTTCATGAAAACCCCGGCTTTTAGCTGGTAATCTGAACGGGGTATCAGTTGGGTAATTGGTGATTGGGTCTCCTGATTTTTAAGCAAGTTTGGCCCCACCAGGAGCTTGGATAGCCTGGATAGGATGTAACAAGAAGACATGTGAGAGCTTAACCAGTGTCAGATTGTACAATAATTGCAAATTTATGTATTTAGCTTTAGAAAGCATATACAGAATTGTTTGCTTGGAAAAGCAAAAATGCTCCCTGCACTGCCGAACAGTAAAGATCAGATTGTGAAACTAGCAGTTCCTTTGTGTGTGTATGTGCATGTTAAAACTGCTGTGAATTCATTTTTTAAAACTGTATTATCTGCTAACAAGGTTAAAAATGTTATATCAAGTATACTTTTCTTGTATGCAGGAAGATCTTAATGCTGGTAATAAAGGTAGTTTAGATTTCACTTATTAAATGAAAAATGTAGTGCAGACTAGTGGAATAATGATCTTAAATCTTGCCAACCTCCAAAGACAAAGAAAAATGAAATTCCATTTAAGAGTATTCAAAACCACAAACTTTCCAAAGGAATCTTGAACTAGATTTAGGACTAGTAATGGAGGATCAATATGGCAGCTGTATCTGCAGTTCATCCCCATGAAGTAACACAGGAACTGAGAAAATTGCAGAAATGAGGTTAGAGACAGAGATTTCTGTACATTTATCACTTTAGTGTTTTTTCTTACTTTAAACTAAAATTTCAGAAAAAGGATATTTTTTAACCTTTAGTTGAAAAAATTGTTACATCTGCCTCCAAATGGCATACTATTGCAGTTAACTGACTTTTGTTGAAAAAAATTGAACTCTGCAAATGACAAATAATGGGACAAAAAGGAATATATTAAATACAACTTCTAAACAGGAAAAGGATAGATCTTACCCATGGCAAACAATTAGATTATGGGTTTCATGTAAAAAGCACAGTTCACAAAAATATTACTAACATGAGATGACCAACATCTCCACTTATCCCTATTAGAAGCTTCATTAAATGACACCCCCTGATGAAGTCAGACCTGACGAAACGCGTAGGGACGGAGTTTGGGATCCTTCTCCACTGATCGTTTGTTTACAAGCTGCTTAGCGGTTACACGTACACTTTCACATACTGCACTGATAGCTGTGTGCCGGGAGAACCCGTTGTGCAGCGGTTACTTGCACACACGCTTGTCTGAATCATTTTTATGGTTCCATCCAAACTGGTACGCCTTTTATTTACTTGCCTGCTTGTGATTAAATAAATATACTACACCATGAAGCGCCTTCTCTGTTCCATACCTTTATATATATATATATATATAAAAGTAGAGGATAGATCAAGTTCGCCAATCGATGCAGGGAAACGTCACCTCGATTGGACCAGGCTTTGAAGAAGTATATGGCAAAAGAGCGAATTATATTCTTTCAGTTTCAACCCCCAATATTTGGCAATTTTTTTATCTTATATTTTAAGTAATTCCATTAATTTAAAGGAACTCTGTTCCAGAATATTATCCCACTCTGATAACATTTCTATATCCTCCAGTGGGAAACAAGATGTTTTTAATAAACATAAGCTCATCGGTTCCCTTTAACCTCCAAAAACTTTTGTAAGGTGATGATCTCCCACCAGAATTTTATTTCTAAAACCATTAAATGTTCTCATTTTCTAAAACTTAGATTGAAATCCAATGTTTTCAGGTCCAACACAAAACACACATTCAAATCCACAAGTTAACCTTTCTATTTTTTCTATGCTGCTGATTTCAGGGGGAGCCAAGTTAATTGTATTCTTTGCATGCAGGGATATATCTTTGAATTGCTTACTGCACACAGATACTGACCAGCTTTACTATCACACTGTTATTTAGACTTGGGATAGGAAACATCACCTCTCAACTCTAATACAGTTTGCAACAGATGAAATATGACTCCCCTGCAATCAACATGGTTTAGACCAGGAATAACTTTACTCTCTTAGGGCCAGATCCAGACCTACGTTCCCTCTACGTTTCAACGCGTAGCGTATTAACGCGTCCGTAAATACAATGCACTCCCCTAGGTACTCCCCTCGGTCGTAGGTAATTTGCCGTTTTACGCTTACCAAACCCTACCTTAACTTTTCCATGCATAACTGCTGTCGGCCATAATAACTGCACGTACTTACGCGCCTAAACACGCCCATACTGTACGATCTAAATGCCTCACTCCGCCTCCGAAGCATAATTACGGGTGTCGTATGGCTGGCACGCCCCTTCGTCCGTAATTACGCTGGTGATCACGATGCTCGTAAGTACTTTCAGAGTTACGGGTCGTAACATGTGCCGTGCGCATGCTCAGAACATGCAAAACAGCGTTTTTACGACTACGGCGAGGGTAAATACGCTAGCGGTCGTAGCTCTGGATCTGGCCCTTAATTTCAAGCTCTTTCTTATGTCTGGATCCAGCCCCATGAGTGGTATTTAAACTGATAAACAGTGAACAAAAGGAGACAGAGAAATCTGATCTGTATAATATATCGGAATAAAAAATGGGTAGTATTAATAAAAAGGAAATAATGTAACTTTGTAAAACAAGAATCCACTTATTGGGTCGGATCCAGACCTTCGTCCGACACCAGACTTGCAAAGTGTGTAACGAGGGTGTCTGGAGGGAAAGGGAACACGTGTACTCCATATGTTACGCCCAATTTCCGCATGGACCTCCTGTGGTACAGAACTCAGTTCCATATGATAGGAGATCCATCTGATAGTGAAGGTCTTTCCTTATGCCCACCAATAGTTCGCTAGGTGGGCAGGTGGGAAGATTTAAATTTTACGGTGTAGGTGTGTTTAATGCCTTCTGTATGGATCAGCGGTCGTACGGAATGTTGATCCACACATCAGTGTTAAGGCTGCCTTATGGCAGTGTATCTGCCCTCAAGTGCGCATGAGAAGAAGCGTTCTTCAGTGCGGACTTTCAGACCCCCACACTTATGGAAAGCTTGTAGGTGTCTGGATCAGGTCCACTGCGCTCAACCTCAGAAAGAGTCCTCCCTTGCTGCTGTAGAAAGGGGATTCCTATATTAAAACTGCAGATGAAAATATATGGATTTATTGCATATATTTAGAGAATTAAAGAGATTTTCTTTACTTTGATGCAGTTACTCAGCAGAATAAATGAATACTTTACAATTCATTTTGCATTTACAGAGTTAAACATTAAAATTGTTGTTAATAAACAATATATTTGCTAAATATTTGCTTCATTAACACCACAGGAAATGCCTTACTGCTATGTCATTTTATGTACAGCATAAGTATTCTGGAAGTGTGGGAAGAATAGAATGTTTAGAATCCATTTTTGAAATAGATGCTTTCTTTTTTTTGTTTCTTGCTTTCTGGGGTAGAACAAACAAAACAACACAGTCTGGATAGTTCATTATTCCACAAAGCATAAAGAGAGAAAGACTGGCTGTGAATACATGCTTTACTGAAATCATTTCTTAGCAAATTTTTATGTAGCCTTGAGTAAAATGATAAAATGTTCAGTTTCATACACATGCTCTAATCCACTAAAATATCAGCTTTTTTGTTCTATTTAGTATAACTAAATGCAAGACAACAGGGCTTCCCCTAAGGGTGGGTGGACGCAGAACAAAGATACCTTGAGGCCCGCCCCATCCAGCAACTGGCCATGCGCTGTTTGGACGCCACTCTGCACATGTTCAGAATGGCGCCTAACCTGCACTTGCTCAGACAGAAGCATTTTAGCTCTTTATAAACAGCGCTCAGTACTGAGCACTGTAATGAACTTTTTAGTTGACATCCATCAGCTTTACTTTCAGTGCCTCTACAGTATATTAGTAGCATGATGCGACTCTGTAGATGCTGCTGGGGAGTGGTAGCAGCAGGGATAAGCCAGAGTCACTATACGTCAGCACTGATGGTGGTTATGGCTTACCTCCGCTGCTATTACTCATTTTCAGAGTCATGGCAAAAAACCAGGGGCGTATTAACCCCTTGGGCAGGATGGCACTCGCCAGGGGCGCCAGCCACAGGGGGGACGCCACCCGGCGATGCCACCCATGGGCAAGAGATAGGACCATGCATCCAGCCGCAGTAGCCCCTGCACCCTCCACAGCTCTCATCCTAGAATAGTTAATGGGAAATGATTAAAGACCGTAAGTCTAGATTTATATTTAATCCTAAGGAATCCAATGTATTCAAATTGTGTATCTATTTAGTTTCTTCCCTAGCTATTTTTTTGCCAGGAAGTTACAACCTCTCCAATGCTTTTTAACCTTCTTAATTCCCATGAACTTTAATTTTGAGGGATCCTTGTCATGTTTCAGAAAGAAGTATAAGGGGACACTCAATATATGTAGTCACACCTTTTTTGAAGTTCCTAGTATACTCACTTATACGTGATTTTATGGACATTCAAGCAAATAAACCACCCTCTTGTGTCACAACAAATCTTATCTGTCAACTTGAATTCCTGTCCTGTGTTATTAGACTTGAAGGAGACAAGGGGTTGAAGTGTATTTTTGTTTGTAGATGTGCAAAATATACATTTTGTGTAGCAAAAGAAACCTTTCTAAATTAATTAACCAGTTGCATTTTTCTGGTGTCTCTGGGTGCATTCATTGCACTGGGTGTCAGGATACTTTTAGGATTCTGGGATTTCCTATACAGAACTCTGGGTTTTCAGGGCGTACAGGACCGGATGCAGTTCCTGCGTGCAGGAGTCTGTACATCTGACCGAGATAGGGGAGTGAACTACCCGTCACTCCCCTCTCTTGTGCAGGCTTATGCGATAAGCCTGCCTTAACTAAAGTGTGCG
>WWET01000146.1:88826-115504 GCA_011038615.1 Limnodynastes dumerilii | reverse complement strand
TCCGTACGACCGCTGAACCACACGAGTGTGGGATACCCCTCCCACACTGTATGATTATCATGCTTCCCTCCCCCCACCTTAGTGGGCGGAGTGGAAGCACAGCCCAGTTCTGAAATGGCAATGTCTGGTACTAAGGTCCGTATGATGCCAGGTACACTAACGTGCACTAGGTACACTAACGTAACAATAGCGTAACATCTGGAGGGCTCATGCCCTACAGACTTGACTTACCTAACTCTGGATCCGGTCCATAGTCTTTAATTTGAGATCTTTGAGTAGAATTTACCAGTTTTTCTTTATTAGTTTTTCTAGATTTCTATAATTGCTGCTGAAATCTGTAATAATGAGAACTTCTTGTTGTTTGGCTCCAGAATCTTCCATAGGCAGTTTTAGTTTTTAAAGGGCTTGCCTATCAATCAAAGTGTTAACCTGATAGGCTTCTTCTATCTATATATTATCGTATTTCCTGTCTCAAAATCTCTGCTTCAAATTTTCCGCCTGTGCCCTAAAATCCTCAATATCAGTACAATTCCTTCTTTCTCTATGAAACTCCTGGAATGTTTTGCAACTACCTGGGATGGTGGTGGCTACTGGCCGGTATATATGAATTCTACTTTTTGATGAAATTCTTAGTGAATATGTGACCTTTATTGGCTAATATTACCAGATCGAGAAATTCATTTTTTTTCTTTACTAATAGTTGAGGTGAACTTAAGCTTGAGAGTATTATGGTTGAGATACTCAGCAAATTTGGACAAATTAGTTTCTTCACCCATCCTGAAACACAATACATCATTGATGTATCTTCTCCATACGATGATCATACAAACAGGATTAGACTCTGTCCAAATATGTTCATCCTTCCACTGTGCAAAGAACAGGTTTACATTACTGAGTGCAAGTTTGGTGCCCCTCGTCCTTCAGCGAACCTGTCTGTAGAAATTCCTATTGAAGGAAGGATAGTTGTGGTGGAGGATGAAATCAATCATCTCTTCTATAAAGGCTTGGTGGGCCTGGTCCAGGTCTGAGTATTTCCTCAACATGGTTTAAAAGTTCAATTCCCACAATAAAAAGCGCATTTTATTGTGGAAATTGAACTTTTAAACCACCACTATACTGCTTGTGCACTTGTGGGGAATCCAGAGAGAGTGAAACGATCCAGGGTTGGCCACCCGGGAGCTGATTATTCCTCTTTTGACCTACGTAACTGTTGAACTGTACTTACTTGGAAGCAGGACCCGTCACGTTTATCTATCTGTGCATTCATTTGCACCGGAACCTTTGCGGACACCAAACAAACGGTAAAACCCACCACTGGCAACACATCTGCCCCTATTTATAAGGAGTGGTTTATCCTTACGTGTCTAAATAATTCTATTTTGTGGGAGGAAAATATTGATTCCCCACTTGCATCATTGGAACATTGTATCAATCTTAACATCGATTTAAACAACAGTTATAGTTGAAGTGACTAATATATTTACTATTGGTTGACACTAATATAGTGGATTAAGAGTGGTTTATTTACACTTGTATTTATTTCCCCAATCTCATTGAGAGTGAGATATATATTACATATATATATAAATTTTATTGATGTTTTATTTTGTGTGATGAATAAATTATTTATTTACTTTTATGCCAGTATCTATTGATTCACTTTTGCCACGATTTATATTTATTTATATAGAATTAGTAATATATATATATTTTCAGTACATATATTTTTTATTGTATGCTCTATAGCGCTGTCCTTGTCTATATTATTATGATAATGTTGATTTTTAAAGGAGGAACTAAGATAGTCAAAATGTTGCCTGAATTAATATTGGTGGTGACAGTGATCAGTTATAAGTTGTGCGTGAAAAAAGGAGAGGGAAATAGTCATCGTAGGACAGACCAGGGGCCAGATTTACTAAGCTGCGGGTTTGGAAAAGTGGACATGTTGCCTATAGCAACCAGATTCTAGCTTTCACTTTCTTTTTACATACTAGAGAATGGCAGCTAAAATCTGATTGGTTGCTATGGGCAACTTTTTTAAACCAGCAGCTTAGTAAATATGGTCTCAGGATATTGTTTTTGATTAACCCTTTGTCATACAAAAGTCATACAACCTCAGATGAGGTTAGAGTCATGACAGTCAAGTAGAATCACAAAACAGTTTGGAAACTGTAGAACAGGGGATCTGCATAAAAAATAAATGCAGCAGAATAGTACTATTTATAAACCTGAGCCAGTAAGGCATCAATGGTTAGAGTTTTTTTTTATGACTGTCCTATATTAAAGAGTAACTTTAATACAGAATGCATATTTAAATTGTATTATTCATGTTATTAATAGCATTAGCCTCTATAAATTAATGGATTGGTATTTTTTAATAACCAACACACTAATATCATTTTTTTGCTATTTTTTTTTATTTTTTTACTGAAAACACAGAAAAGCTAATTACAGTTCATTGTTATATAAATCAATTGGGAGACAAATGGCATTTAACCACAGGGTTAAACATCTTTAGAAAAGACAATTGTTTAGATAAATTAACAGTGGGTGACTGAAATGCATCATAACTTCAAATTTTTATTTATAGCTTTTGCTAAGGAATAAAAGGGAATACTATATTACAATAAGATTATGTTTTTTTTATTAACCCTTTGTCACACATAAGTCATAGCCTCAAGTTAGGTCATGGGGCCAGATCCAGGCCTCAGTATGAAAGCGTATTTACGCTAGCCGCTGTTATAAAATCGCCTTTTTGTAGGTACTGCGCATGCATGCGCCAGATGTTACGCAATGTAACTGTGATTGTACGTACCTTCAGCGCAAATACGAACAAAGGGGCAGGTCATCCATATGACACCTGGAAATACGCTCTGTAGGCAGAGGGAGGCATTTAAATTGTACAGTATGGGCCGGGTTAGGCCGTTATGTACGACAATCCATTACACACGAGCGTGCTTACGCTTGGAAAAGTTAAGGTAGGGTTTGATACTTGTAAATCAAGTAAATTATGTACGACCGAGTGGAGTGCCCAGGGGGGTGCATAGTACTTACATATGCTACGCGATCGTACGTAAACAGAACTTAGGTCTGGATCTGGCCCATGGTCATTACAAATAGCAGCCAATACAGTATATTATGCAAATAATTATAGTGGTTTATTTTCACCCAAATATGCAGCATTTCACATGTAAAATAAAACCATAAAAATAAAGCATTGGTCTGTCTGGTCTCTAATTGTTACAAATGGCACTCCTCGTCTACTGTGAGTGGAACTCATGTCCAACTCACAAACATACCACAGTATCACAATTCTTGCCCACAGCCTCCCAAATTGTCTGGTCGGCTAGAGGCCTCCTGCTTTGGTCAAATCACTAGAGAGACCAAGGTTGTTTGTTCTACAGTCTTCTATAAACAACCTTCCCAGGTACTTCCACAATTATCCTGTTTCCTGGTGTATTGACCTGATTACCCACACTGGGGCTAGTGGATGAAGCCTATCCTACTGTCTTCATTCACAACCCCAGGAACCCATACAACCTTTTCGACAAAGACAGCTGGGCTCTTCAGTTTGTGTATATGACACAGAGAAATAACACAACATTTTTAACTAGTCATAACAGACTAATATGATAGAACTCTGGTACTTTCGTACTGCTCCCACATTCCTAACCCACAAAACACAAAAGTTACTAAAGGAACCAGTGCTGTGATCCACTCTATAGGTAGTATCCTAAATAAAAACAAATGTGTGAACTTACCATTGGTACCAGCATATTAAACCACAAGAACAGAAATAACGGACAACTTTATCTCTCCCAGGCAGCCAGGTGGATTGTTGATAGACAGTTTTCAGCACTCAGAGGTTTTGAGTGTTGTTTATAAACACTGATGACAGCGCCTCAATGTCCCTCTTCGCGCAAGTTGCCCCTAATCTGCAGAGTTCTTCCAGTGCCTTCCTCTATTATATATATTCAGATGAATTGAATTTAAAGCTCATTAACTATCATGGAATATTTACAGATCTTAAATGATGTTGTCAGAGAGCTTTGTGTGTGTTTGTACATTGAACACTGCATTGCATCTGGGCTGGTTGCCAGATTTTAAAATGCACCTCTCTCATTTCTGTTTTGGAAAATAAATCTTTCTATTTTGCGTTTGGACGGACAATCAGTTATTCATTTTTTTAACAGAACCATCACAGCAATTAGTGCAGTCCTCATACACAAATGCATCTGAGCCTGAGAAAACATCTGTGTGCACAGAATTGTGGGTGAGAGAAATGATATGTACCATTTTCTATTATTCCTTTGTATAATATAATCCTTGACACATTACTACACATTGCCTGACTATAGCAGCTAAACCAGTATTTATAATGTAACTATTAACATAACTATAGTATAATCACATCATATTTCAATAATAACAAGAAATTGCTGATTCATATTTACAGCACTTTATGGCATAACAACTTTACAGATATTCACCTGAATTATAATTTGATGCTGCTTCCCTACTCTAGGGCAATAGTTCTTCATATCATAGTCCTTCATATATCCAATAAGCTTACATTCTGAAAGTGTGTTGAGGGAGGAGAGGAGTGGAGGTACGTAGTCAATGTACAGTAATGGCCTACTTATACAAATCCAGAAGGAGAAGGATAAGGTTAGGCTGTGGAGGGGAGATGGTTAAAATAAGGGGAAGTTTGTTGCTAAATATGTGCCTTTTTCTTTCTTTCCCAGCAGAGGCAAAGCAATCGACCCCTGCAAGAAAGAAGACACTGGTTCGAATAGTAAGTATAAATTTAACCCCAACCCTTACCCTAACCATCCCCTTCCATTACCCTAACCCTCCCTTCCCCGCAGCTTAACTCTAAGAATCCCTTCCCCGCAGCCTAACCCTAAGACTCCCTTTCCCGCAGCCTGACCCTAAGACTCACCTACCCGCCGCCTGACCCTAACCCTCCCCTTCCATTACTCTAATCCTAACCCTCTCCTTTCATTACCCTAACCTAACCCTCCACTTCCATTACTCTAACCCTCTCCTTTCATTACTTAACTTAACCCACCCTTCCATTTCTCTAACCCTCCCCTTTTATTACCCTAACGCTAACCCTCCCTTTCCCGCTGACTTAACCTAAAACTCCCTGGAGACTGTTACTCACCTCTCCGGTCAGTGTGTTGGGTCTGTGGTGGCATTTATGAAAAATTAATAGATAAGTATACAATCGGCATACAGATAAAAAAAAATGAAAATGGCGGCCCTTTGAAATAGAGGCAGACGAAAATTATCTTTCGCCTATGTCTCTACTTCTTAAGACCCATTTTGCAGCCGCGACACCCATTGGGTTAGGGTTAGGTTGCAATGTATGTAGGATTAAGTTTAGGCTACTAGAAGGGGAGGGTCTGGGGAAAATACCACATGTCACCATTGGAGCATTCAAATCCTCATCACTCGTGGTGTCTATGCTTTCTCATCTGGAACTGACAGAAAAGCATCACTGTCACTGTTGCATTGCCAGACAATGATCTGTCAAATATCAGTTCATCACATTGGCAAACCACATCCAGAAATGTCAGGTAACTGGACAGGCAGAAATAATGTCAGAATAACATTCCTTCAAAAAGCATTTGAAATTAAGCAACTTATTTAGTATTTTTGCTAAATTGTAGTGTAATTGCAATTCCCCTAAATTATAGATGAAAAGTTGTAACCTAGTGCATGTAAAATTGACTCACTTCTTTATTTAGAGCAAAGAAACGGTAAATATGCTGTTCTAAGTGTGTGGTGATTATATATAATGAAAGTCAAAGGAAATGGAGCCCTTTCAATGCAATCAACGATTAAATATACACATTTTCAAGTCCCAAATATAAAAGGTGGATTCTGTAAAAAATAATTTAAGATACTGGTGTTCTGAACAAACTTGCAGTCCCCGCTCCGATGGGCTGCCTTTAAAAATAAAGACAAACGAAAGTTACTTTTTGGTTGTCTCTATTTTGAATGGGCAGCCAATTTACAATTTTTTTAAATGAATGGGTGAGTATGGTGATCGGCATACTCACCCATTAATTTTCGCCGGACCCGCCACACCTGTAATTGACAGCTCCGGAGAGGTGAGAAACCTCCCTGGGGACTTTTAGTGTTGGGGGGGTTAGGGTTAAGCTCTTCGAAACTGGCTGGGAAAGAATGGCCCTATCGAAATAGGACCGTTCTTAGCGGACACTCACACCCCAAACAGATAAACCATATAATACATAAAACCAAACAATAGAATCTGCTAAGCAGAGGAAATACAAAACAAAGAAGACTGTGAGTTAGAAATGCATAATAACTGGGGGAGAGGGATGTGAGCAAGTGGCAGAGAGTTTTTATACCAGCTCAGAGTTGGTGTAAGTGTAAAATAAACTGTATTTTTATTCAATAAATGGCCCCATTTTTATTATAAAAATCATCCCTACACATGTATTTAAATTAGTATAATAAACTTAACAATCTTTAGTTTTTTAAAAACATTTTATTACAATAAAATTCATGAGGCCGGATTCACAACACCGTGATTTTTTACATACGTGCCTAATTTTGCGATTCTAGCTACTACGCATGTGTAGTAACTATTTTAAAGAACGCATGCACGCAATCTACTTAACAAAATGCTACGTAGATAGTGTAAAATAGTGATGACGCATGCGTAGTAGCTAGAATCGCAAAATTAGGCACGTATGTAAAAAATTACAGGGTTGTGAATCCAGCCCATGATGCCTATACACATCCATATGCATGTTGCCTCTTTTCTATACATTCTACACAGAGCTGCAAATGTCGCAACTTTGGATAGGACGCACACAACGTATTTGTGGATATGCTGCCCAAGAACTCTGGATCAAGTCCTTTAAGGCTGATCTAGAGTTTGAGAGTAAGGGTAAAACAGGTGCAAGTGTAAACCGGATCAAAACAATGTTGAACAATGTTGAATAGACGGAACAGAATTACAGCTGACAGATGAAGGTTCCTAGCTAACCTCCAATTTACAAATTAAAAAACTATGCAGTATGTGAGATTTACTGTCACTACAAAGTTTTTTCTGTGCATAAACTTTGCAGCCTCACATTTTGCTCAGACTACGCTTGTCCCTGTTTTGCCCTTACTTTCAAATTCTGAACTTATTTACTCACTCCCAGCAATGATTTAAAAATCACAGTTGCAAGTACAGAATCACAAATCCTTAAACAGCAAACGGCATAGTGCCCAATCACCCATACAGCCATCAAACCAATCCTAATAGAAAGAAAAAGGCAGACACTGATAGCTGGATTTAAAACCAAGGGAACGTGGCATTTATTAATTAGACCAAATTGGTGTAATGATCAACCTAACTGAAAGACTCATAGCGAGTCAATTTAATTTTAAGGCAGTTAGGTGGCCCAGTAGCGGTGGAGGTCCAGCAAAACCAAATTCCGGCGGAGGTCATCCACCTTGACCTCGGCACCCCTTCCCCCCTGTCTGATCCTCCAGCAGGCCACTCGACCCGTTCCCACAGGGGCTCGATCGTTCGAAAATCTGACGCCCCCATCCAATGGTTGTGGTGCTATCAAATCAGCGCTCCCCCCGCTCCCCCCATGCACATCAGCCACCAGTGCCAGACCTTATTTGCTGATACCTCCACCGCAACCGCCCACCATGCTCCGTCTGAAAAGAAAAGTTACACAAATAAAAACTTAACAACTTTAAAGGAGGGAGGGAGGGTGATTTCTCTGCGGCGAGTGTCCCTACTCCCCTTCCCCTAGCCCTATATATAACCTACCACCCCCTAGCTCAAACACCACCTTCCCACCCCCCCTTCCCCTGACACCTTAACCCTTTGATTGCTGCCTGTCTGACTGAGCACCTGCCTGCTGTTTAATACCCTATGGCCCTATGGGGTCCTTGGTTCTTTTAGTATTACACCACTGGCATCCACTAAACATGCATAGATATGTATAGCAGAGAAGGGAAATGGGGGGAAATGATAGCAACATTCAAATGGGTGGCATTTTTTAAAGGAAGAGCTCAATTAGATCACAATGACATGCACATAAACTGGAGGGTGGTAGGTTCAGATAAAATGTGTGGAAAAATGACTTCACTGAAAGGGTAGTTGATAAGTGGAATAACCTTCCATCTGAGGTGGTTGAGGCTAACACAGTAGAATATCCTAAATCTCAAACTAAACTGAGGATAAAATAGGGTCTGGAGTCAGTATATTGTAGTTATAAATAAACAACTGGGCAGACTGGATGGACCACATGGCTCTTATCTGCCAACATTTTCAATGTGTCTATGCTTTTCTACACATATCCCTTTCTGTAAAATAGGTATATTTAAAGCTATCATGATTTTATAATCCATTCACGAACTTAGTAAATACTGAACTGAAATAATCAATGATTACTCTGTTTAGATGTTATTTTTAAGTATGGATCAAGCAGAACTTGATCTTTAACTCAGTGCTCAATATAATGATAACTTTCCGAGAGAAAATTGGAGTTTCACATTGAAAACAATTGCTATTGTGAATCAATGCTATAGCAAAGCCATTCAATTACTGTGACAGTTTTATAATTGCAACAATGTTTAAGTCTTAGGAAAACACATTTATAGAAATACTTAGTATGCAGTTAAGTGAAACTAATTCAAATGCTTTTGATTTGTTAATATTGGATGTAATGTGTTATTGTGTTGCTCTTTGTAGACTATTCACACATTCATTAGTTCTAGATTAACATTTCATCTTTTTGTTAATGCTAGTTAAATTTGTTTTAGAAAGTAGAAAACTGACTTTGCTGAAGTTTTAATAGGCCAAAGTGTTATATTACCTTTTGTGTTGCCTTTATGGGTGGATGTAAATGGCAATACCAAGCTTACGATGAGCGAATCGATTTTAGTCATTGCTTCTATTATAAACTGCATACATTTGCAAATCGATTCCGAATGAGATAAAATCTGCAACCAAAAAATGCAATTATAGTAAAAGTAAAAGATATTGTAGCTACCGTGACTTCAATTGCAGGAGTTTCAACATCTGGAGGTAGCACAATTTCAGAAGACGGAACAGAGCCTTAGAATAAGAAAAGCAAAATTACTTTAATATATTAATTATAGTTCAAAAAAATTTATTTTGATTTGGATAGCATGAACTTTGTTTTTACAGATTTTCAACTATTGCTTTGTATAAAGTGATTTGGGGAAAGCTATGTATTACTTCATGGCTATATTTACTAAACTACGGAAAAGTGGAGATGTTGCTCATAACAAACAGATTCTAGCTCACATTCTCTAGTATGCAATAGGAAAGTGAGAGCTAGAATCTGATGGTTGCTATGGACAACATCTCTATTTTTTCCAGTTTAGTAAATCTAGCCCCATTTCTTAAAAAATCTTATCATCTATTGTATAAACATTCTGTATCTGTATGAAGTATCTAGTATCTATGCATCAGCTCATTATTTAGGTTCTAATGCTACTATATTTTAATTGTTTAGGTCACGTACCTGTAACCATGTTTACTTCTGTGTTTCAGAGTCAATAAAAGACAATCTAAATGATAATCATTATGAAATGGCTGCACTTTGATTATTTGCGAAACTGTACAAAGGGGTGATCAATAAATCTAAGAGGCCTTTCTTGGGACAAATCAGAAACCTTCAAGGAAATACTTACTTTAGCATACTGATCTAAGGGAAACTTGTAAATAGTGAAAGTGTGAGGCAGTCAGCTGACTGTTATATCATGTGACTTTGATGTATCTGTTCACCAAACCATACAGAGTATTTTGTGGACATTTGCATGTCTGTTGGGACCCAAATGAAAAAAAATAAAATAAAATAAAATAAAAGAACCTATTGTGAGGAGCCACAATCTCCCTAAATAGCTCTTACTGTGCCGTTATGGTTCTGCTTTTGTAACTCAGAGTGGCTGCTCCAGCAGTACTGTTGATTCTATACCTGGTACTTTTGCCTTAGATAGAAATGCATAAGAAAATATTAACTAGTAAAAAAGAAACTCCTGATATTGTCTAAGTAGTGCATTATATGTCATGCTTTACCAATAACAGGGAATTCATTGTTATTTCATATAGGAAAACTTTATTAGTAACCTTTTCAATTGACATACATTTTCTCTTTAAATGCACTGTTTTCCATAGCTTACAATGGGAAACAAACATGACTTCCATGTCTTTCGGGATAATGCCTGGACACCTCGGAGCTAATCCATAGTATTAGTGTAATACCCGACTTAGAGTCATGTTTATTGCCATATAATATTCTAACATGGAGTTAGGTATTCTGCAGCAGTGAAAGCAGGAGGCTTGTGTTAAGACAGGCGCGTGGGAAGTTGCATAGCAACCACCAGCGGCCAAACGGAACAGTAAGAGCAGCGCGTGGGAAATCTAGAAACTTCAGGTGCGCGAGGTCAGGTAGAAAAAGAGCGGGGAGAGAAGGCAGTGAGTGTGTCGTGTGAGGGGAGGTAACGAGAGCAGCTGTGTGAGAGAGAGATTGGGAAGAAGACGCAAAGCTGACAGGCAGCAGTGAGACGGAGATCGGGAGTTAGATGGTTGGATTGGAGTGAACGGCAGTGACTGTGTGAGAGGAGCAGAGGACGGGCTGCTGAGATGATTTAAAGATCCGGAGAGGCGGTGAGCGGAGAGGAGATTGACAGGCAGCAAGCAGAGGGGAGCTGAGGCGGAGGAGGCAGAGGATCGGAGAAGCAGAGCTGACAGAGAGGTGAAAGGGTCTGAGGAGGAGTGTGTGAGGGAGAGACAATTGAGAAAGGCAGCGATGTGAAAAAAAAGCCAAAGAGTGAATAACAAGCAGAGGAGGCAACGGAGATAACGGCAGATTGCTGACAGGACGGGAGGTACTGACAGGAGAGTGAGCTGCAGACTGAAGGAGCTGGAGAGAAAAGTAGCATAAAACCAGTGGATGAAGAGATCAGCCCAGGTGATAAGCAGGTAAACAGAGGTAGAGAGACGGAGAGGCAGCCAGCGGCAGACTACTTGGAGGCAAAGAGACATTCCAGTGACTCAGGGGCAGTGAGTAAGACATTTAAGAGAAGACAAGATAAGTTAACCAAGGGTAGAGTAATATCTACAGGGAAAACTAATTAGCGAAGGGTGCTTGCAAAAGGAGCGAAAACTTTTGTGCATGAAAAGTGAAAAACAGGTTTTCATTTGAATAAAGAGATATTTTGGTAAAATTATACTGAGTGAATTTAATGCTAAACCAAGAAACCCCTATAAAGCTTTTGCTTCTTCTCCTACAGAGACTGAAAAGTTACACTTGTGCTGATGGACAAATATATTTTGTTGCATTAAAAATTACTGCATGATTAGTACTGTCTAAAACCTGCTATCTAACTAATAGAAAGTGACTGTTTAATTGATATTGCCTTGATCTGCAAGCTGATTATTTGATTGTTTGTTTTTTTTTATTTATTTTTTATTTTACCTGCTATTGTATTGTCTCACTGTGATAATTAATTGATTGCAAGAACTGTATATATTACGCAAAGCCTGCTACGCAATTGGTGAAGCTGAGTATATGAATGTTACTACTGTGCATTATCTCACTGTGCCAATTAATTGATTGCAAGGACTGCATATATTGTGCAAAGCCTGCTATGCAATTGGTGAAGCTGAGTATATGAATGTTACTACTGTGCATTGTCTCACTGTGCCAATTAATTGATTGCAAGGACTGCATATATTGCACAAAGCCTGCTACGCAATTGGTGAAGCTGAGTATATGAATGCTACTATTGTATCTGCTATTGCATTGTCTCACTGTGCTAATTAATTGATTGCAAGGACTGCATATATTGTTCAAAGCCTGTTACGCAAATGGTCAAAATGAATATTTGCCATCGATAAGCTTGAATATTTAGGAGTTATTAACTTTATATGTTGATATATACATAATAAGTCTTTAGTGATTGATATTCTATTAATTGGCTAATCAATTGATTACAAATATTGATTGGATAATCGAAATACTGTTATTTAATTGTAACCTGTTTAGTAAATTTTGTTAATTCCATTCATTAGCTGAACTAGTAGGGAGATATTGAAAGATATGGCTTGGGCCTATCAGCCATGTTATTAGTAGACACTGTACGATTTCTATTCATTTGAAACGAAGGAAAACATAAGTAAACAGATTTTATCAACTAAATTTGTGTCAGAGTTTATGTTTGGTGCATTATACATTGTATTGCTAACTAAAACACAAAAGAATACTCGGTTCAATTACAGGACATATCTACATAAGTATTTGTGTCTCTCTACTTCTCGGCTAGTCCGCGACATTAGCGCATCCGCAGCACAGAAACACGCAACTCTGAATAATTTTTTTTTTATGCCCAATATAATTTTTTAGCTTGTATAATGTTCCCACACTCCTGTGGACACAATTAAATAAATACATAAATTTATGTACACATATAACATTACAAAAGGAATGCTGGTACTACAAACATCAGCATGCCTTATAGTGGTATTTGTGTGTGTGTGTGCGTACATTTTTTTTTTCTGGTTTATTGATTTATTAATATAGTTACATAACTAAAATCATTTAAAAAAAATGTATTAACGTGTGTGTTTTTCCTTTAATGTAACAATCACCTGCTCCTTCCACTTACATCATCCTCTGAGATGGTGTAAGCTTTTCAGGACACACAGGTGCAATGGTCAGTTACTGCACCTATTTAAATGAGAAAAACACCCCAGCTTGTTACACTAGCGCAGAGCAGTCGAATGAAGACACAGGATCTGATTCCATTAGCATCACACCTGTGTATTTTGCGGTGCAATGCTAATTGTGCTATTTTTATACGCGCCTCATAGAGATGCGTATAAAAATCGACTACCATAATAGATGGGAAAATGCACACCGCAAACATATTCCCGTCTATTGCGGGCAGCGATGCTAATTGAATCAGGCCCACAGACGGATGGGCAGTCTTGTGCCCGTCTTTCTGCGCTCGCTCCCGTTCTGAGCATGCGCAGTGCTCATTAAGCCTGCGCTTCCATCTAAAAAACAGACAGACGCAGAGCTCTGGATCAGCCCCCTTGTTTCTAATTAAACCCATAATGAAGTATTTTCATAGAGATTGTTATCTGCATTCATGAAATGCACATGTGGTAATAGGCAGCTGTACAGGTGATCACTGGTGTGTAGGTCCTTAATGACCTAATGTGTGCCAGATCATGTGTATTGCAGCACCCATAATGTACAATCGGACAATAGATGATAATAAGGGTAAGATGAAAGACATTTTCTTTAACAGTTCAAAAGAACATTCACCTTATTCTACATTAAGCATCATTCTTATCTTTCCTGACTTCTGACCCAGCACATCACAGAGCAGACTGCATTGACTCTAACACTTTGTACAATGCCCAAGAGCTTCCCTTGAGATCTAATTGTATAAATTATACTTTTAAAGTGAATGAACATGAGATGTTTTGATGTTTTGCAAAGGAAGGATTATTTTTACTGGAAATCCTATACCTATAGAACTACCTCAAACACCTCATTATTCAGATATATGCTGTGTGCTGGTTCCGCATATTCCTTCTTTTAGATTTCTGTGCTGAAGCATAATGGTTCCTGATACAGCATAAAAACATATTCTTAGATTTATATTGCTCTTTTTGTTTAATCATGATTCTTATATTTGTATTTATTCTGGCAGTGACGACTATATGTGCTGTATATCATTTGAATATATCTTTGGAAATATATCTTTTAGAAAAAGAATACCACACGATAGATATGAGATAGATAGATAGATAGATAGATAGATAGATAGATAGATAGATAGATAGATTTCTAGGGAATCAATGTATTGCAGCAGCCACAGTCGTGTTCAGGTAGTGCTAGGGTGTGATACTGTATTGGGTCCAGACTTAAAATATCTCCCACTCCTAAATCCCTCCACCATATGCTGCAACCTTATGAGTCTATTGACTGTTCAGGCCTTGCTGACTACACACACTATACAATTAGATTGGTTAATTGATTAATTATTATATAGTGTATGGCATTGATCAATTTGTCAGGATGCTGACAAAATTGTCCAGAAACACACTATCTCAATAATCAGATGATATAGTCTGAAAAATGTGACCACTGCTAGGCCAGTCCTATTAGAATATGCGCAAAGCAGTTATTCAGCATTGTATGGCCACTATTAAATGTCCCCAGTAACTGGAATGTTAAGTTGTCTTCTGGAGACATGACTCGCTGATCTTAAGATACACAGGTACATCTATGTTTACATATAATACCTGAATAATAAAATCTTGGTGCTCCTATTTCCAGTTACCCTGAGCAACTGCTTCTGTGGACTTTACTTGCAGTTCCCTATGTGATTTTGATTTACCATTTCTTCTGTTATTCATACCCTGAGCAACTGCTTTGAAACTTTATTTGCCGTTGCTTTAGAGACTATGGGGCAGATCCAGAACAACGCTTGTGAGCAAATTTACGCGTGGCAGACACGGAAAATTGTGGTTTGGTAAGTACTGCGCATGCGCACAATAGAAAATACACTCCATAACGTAGCGTAAATTTGAACGTATGGGCCATTAACGTATTTGTCGCATAAACACGTGCGTGTGGGCGTGCCAATTTTACGTGAGTCAAAAATACGTCTGAAATACGCTATGTAGGCGGGGGTTTGTATTTAAAGTGTACAGTATGGGTGTTCTTTGCTGCGTAAATACGTGTTGCACATCCGTACGTGGCCAAAAGTTAAGGCAGGGTTTGGAAAGAGGAACTCGGACAAAATACGTACATTCAAGGGGTGTGCCAAGGGGAGTGTATAAATGGTACGCACGCATAAATACACTACGCTAGTAATCGTATTGCAAGCAGAGTTCTGGATCTACCCCTATTTCTTGTATAGAATTGTGTTATACCTTACTTTTTCATTTAAGCATTGTACTATACAGTTACCCTATGAATATGAATAAATAACTTATTTATTTTGTATATCTCAGATCTCTGGTGTAACTTCTATGAACAAGACCTACTTTAGTCTTCCTAGCTTCAGTTACTTTATCATCCCTATCCACAACTGGAGACCAGACTCAGAGACCCAGAAACTGTTACAGAGAGGTTGGGCGTAAAAATTTCACAATACACGCCACCCTAAATAAATCTTAGGGTAGGTTCCTCAGCATGGAACTTTGGGCTGGATCCAGACCTAGTTAAGTGCTTGAACTTAGTTACTCCTGGGCTAAACCATGTTGATTGCAGGGGAGTCATATTTCAACTGTTGCAAACAGTATTAGAGTTGACAGGTGATGTTTCCTATCCCAAGTCTAAATAACAGTGTGATAGTAAAGCTGGTCAGTATCTGTGTGCAATAAGCAATTCAAAGATATATCCCTGCATGCAAAGAATACAATTAACTTTACTCCCCCTGAAATCAACATGGTTTAGCCCAGGAGTAATTAATTTCAAACACTTACCGTATTTCCCCATGTATAACACGCTCCCATGCACTCAAATATATATTTTATTATTTTATATATAATATATACTTAATAATAATATTTATTCATTTTACCCACTGAATAAAATAAGGTTGTTTGTATGAACTAGGAATACCAGTGATAAATACTTGGGCCAAATAAACCCACTACGTATCTGCAAGGGTCAGCGTGACTTGAAATAAATGAAAATATATTAAATAACGGCATGCAGTTCACAGATTATCAAGTGCAGTACAAACAGAATAGGTGATTTATGTTTGTGATGTACATAAGTCCTCTATCGTACCAAAGTCTGGATCTGGCCCACGGTATTAATATTAAATTAAAATTGGCAGTTATAAAGTGAAACATTTTATTTTTATACATTTGCTAAATCTGGTATAATCAAAATTCATAATATTTGGATATCACCAAAATAACTGAAGGGAATAATGTTTCATTGAAAGCGCTAATTCCAACATTTAATTTTAATAAACATGATCTGTTTCTCAAACTGCAAATTACAGCATTGTAAAACTAAACTCCATCTGTTATGATAATAATTTCAGAATAGGAGTCAGTTTTCAGATATGTTAGTTATTGATAAACATTTCAGCCTCTATCAGATTACATTTTGGAGAATACAATTAATACTCTGTGAATCTGTCCTTCACACTCAGTCACTGTCTGTTCGGTACAAAGTTTTCCTGCTTGTATTCAAATTCTTGACTTACTGTAGACTAACTCTTTTATAAATTAATGGGTATAAACTTATAACAATACCTAAATTTTCTTTTATAATGAGGACAAAACAATCATTTTAAATTCAACCTTTGTAATAAAATATTCTGGGGCGCAGGGAATTTCTCATTTAATGATTCAGTAGAGATGAGAGAAGTACAAAAGATATAAAATTGTTAAACACTGTAAAGCTTCTTTTAACTAAATCAAAATCTGCAAGCATGAAAGCTTCTCTGATAATACTCCCTTCTTGGTGACCTATTCAATGTATACTCAGGGAACAATGCTAGAGACTTCATAATGAGTCTTTCTCATTACCATTTATTTTGACCTCAAGGCAAATTGTGCAGCCTAAGGGGGAAATGAGTTCCTGTTAATTAGTTCTTTTTGGTAACAGTCCAACATGAGTGACGGTGTTCACCTTATTTAGAATGCCTTTTGATAAAACTTAAGTCAGTGGTGCTTGTACCATTCAAAATTTTAATAGCTCTAGATTCTTAAGGGACTGCATGGACAATTCATTCACATGTTGATATGAGTTCTGTAATGTGCTTGACGTGACAACGGTAATGAAATCCATAGTTTAAAAACTGAGCAATTTCATTATCATTTTCTCTTCCAGGAAGAGATGGGATGTCATGAGCCTAACAATTTGAAATGTCTTTATACTTCTTTTACAGTATTGACATTTTATGCTTTTTAGGATTGTTGATCTCTATGTTTGGTCTCATCAGTTTAGGATTCTTAGGGAATAATAAAAAAAATGCGATAAATATTTAATAATATTGAAAGGGATCCAGATTCGCAATAAGAGGATGTTTTTCGATAGCTAGGATAAGAAAACACCCACTTTTAGATCACAGTGCTTGCATGAGCACCACATTCTCAGATTGGAGGCATGTCCTTGAACCATTTCCGAAGATGGGCCAGTGTGGGGCAGAGCATGGTAGGAAGTGTACGCGCTTCAGCTATGAGTGTGTGAACAGTGAGAGCATGCTATGCAACCTCTGTACTATTCAGAATTCTACATCATTCCCATTTGTAGTAGGGGCGGCAGAGATTACACCTAGCAGAGATCCCATATCGAATCTTTGCTACTGTTTTCAAGCAGGGCCACCATCAGGGGGAACAGCTGGGACTCCTGTCCCGGGCCCGGAGCTGATCGGGGCCCACCATCATAACCGGGCCCCACAAATTCTGATGGCGGTCCTGGTTCCAAGTGCAGCAGCTTCATGAGCTGGATGCGGCCCATAACTACTATTTAACGGGATGTGGTTCGCCACTTATAAAATCTGTTTTGTGACAGATTACTTTGCAGCAATGAGGTGCCATCAGTTTTCTAGAGTTTGTCCTCAGAAAGGACGGCTCCCGTGACCACGCAGCTTTTGAAAAGCAGATCGGCAACAAGTAAGTTTCCTTTCCAACCCTAACCGATAAAAAGGACAATGGGCCTGATCTAGACCTACGCCGATGCGCTGTGCTTACTAAAGCACAGCGTATCGACGTTCACTTTCCCCGACACTCCCCCTGTGCGGGCGTATGGCCCCTTCCTTACGCCGGCTACTGCCCCTTCCTTAAGCCGGCTGAAGGCTCCCCTAACATCAGCCGGCGTAAGGAAGGGACCATACGCTCGCACAGGAGCGTATGGCCGCCTAGCCCGCCCTCCCACCTTCATTAAACTATCTCCCCCCGCCCACCTACACTAACCTGAACGTAGGGACGCTGGAGGACGTCCCCTCCAGCGTTCCTACGGCGCTGCTACGGACGCCAGATCCACGATTGGGCGTTGCCGTAGTGACGCCGGGCAACATCTGCCCGGCGCATGCACAGATCAGCTTTTCAGCCGATCTTACGCTTAGCCTGCCGTCCTAGCGACGGCGGGTGTAGGTCTGGATCAGGCCCAATGTCCCACCTGGGATAAGTGCCACTATCTGTGCCATACATATCTCCTGCTGGGGCAGATAATCCTAGCACAAGAAGTAGGCCCTAGAAGAAGAAAGTTTCAGAGAGCTAATTGATTCTGCTTAAAATATCAGGCACTAGCACCTTATATTATTTAGCATGTCAAAAGTCAAATTCAAATAATCCTACAAGAGATTTGCTGGTACGATTATTGTGCTTTTGAAAAATTCATCCTGACCACACATTACAGAGATTTTTGGCTCGATCACCCGATAATTGGATGATCGAGCTTAATTATTTCTTTAGTGTATGGCCGGCTTTGTTTTGATCAATACTACTAGATCCTGCCTGCCGTGTTTTGAAAATGGCTGCTTGTTATACAGTGTTGGAATTGAAATGCTTACTTATGTATTATGACACAAATAAGTCACAATTTACAAGCATTAAACAACATTACTAATAAAAATAGTTATGTTTATGTCAGGTTCATTACATATCATAACATATAATACTTGTTTAAGTTACTTAATGATATGGTATTATATACATGTGCCTATTTCTTTGATAAAATATAGTGTTTTAACTTACTACTAAAAGACAAGTGACTAAATAAATAGCTGACAGTTACTAAGTATAATAATTATTCCTTTCATTGTGAGCAGGGAATAGCTATTGTGAATGTTAAATGATTTCTTTTCAGATGATATGTAATCAGATTGTATCATTTTAGCCTATCCTGGCATATTCTGGGCAAATGTCTGCATGTCAAGATTAATTTGTGCCATAGTTTCTTTCAAGATAGAAAAACACGGACAGTTTTCCAGACATTGCAGGATTCTATTAACCATCTTCTTTGGAGAAGATATGTGAGTGTAGTTAAGGCTCAACATTGAGGATTACATCTACCATGTAGATATTTTTCATAACTGATGGGCTGCTTTTATAAATAGAGACAGCTGAAAGTTAATTTTCAGCTGTCTCTATTTCGAATAGGCAGCCATTTTAGATTTTTTTTATGAATAGGTGAGTATGACAATAGGGATACTCACCCATTCATTTTCACAGGACCTGATGCACCAGCCTCATACCCACCTCTGACAGCTCCGGAGAGGTGAGTAACTTTTAGTGTTAGGGAGGGGTTAGGGTTGGGCTCTTAGGAAGGGAGGTTTAGGGTTAGGGCCATAGAAGGGGTGGGTTAGGGTCAGGCTGTGGGGAGGGGGTTCTTAGGATTAGGCTATAGAGAAGGGACTATTAGGGTCAGGCTAGGGAGAAGGGAGGGTTAGGGTCAGGCTGCGTGGAAGGGAGGGTTAGGGTTAGGGTAATGGAAGGGGAGGGGAGGGTTAAGGTTAGAATTAGGGAAAAGTAGCAGTGTTTTCCACAGAACACTGCATTTGGTGCCCTGGGGATCCTTGAGGCATAAGCAATCGATATCCCAACTGGTTTGAAAATGGCTGGGAGAGATGTGAAAGTGTTCTTAGCGGGACTCACACCCTCAAAAAATGATGTTTTAATCTACAGATAGCGGACTGGATCAAGATTTAAGATCATATTCTGAACATTAGCCTCCGCAACAAGTCTATTTTTAGGACTTGTTGTAAAGCAGGTTTACATCTCTGATGGTTAACGTTGTAACATAAAATGTGCATCATTTCCAACACCAGGTACTTAGTACAGTCCCATTCGTGGATAAATTCTCTGTCTAAATAAATCTGTCAATTGGCAGCCTTTGCGTTCTAATGCTGGCTGCACATTAGCACAGTTTCTCCAACTCCTGACAAAGCAGTTCAATAGCCAGGGGTAATTGTACCTTGTACATACTTCCCAATTCACAGGCAGATCTCTAGACCCCACAGTGCCATCCTAATAGGACTAGCACAGCATCATTCTCATATTGTGCAAACCATTCAATTCTTTAATTGGTTGAAAGCATTGCTAGACCATTTTGTCATCTTGAGTCCAGCATACATGCCATACAATTACTGGTCCAGTCATTTTTATAGTGTGTATCTGATTTAAGTCTTGTTTATATCTAAAGGTGGCATAATGGTGTTTACAGGAGATGCACTTTTTTCCACTCTCATATACATCAATTATGGTTTAATTTTATTCAGAATATGAATATACTTATTTGTAAAAACATTTAACATTTTAGTCAATTAAACCTAATCACAGACAAGCACAATCGTTGTTTCTAAAAAAGAAAAGAAAACAAATCAAATGATTCATTTTACTTATAGATATCTGGGCAGCTTAATTAATCAGTCTTTATGTATAATTTGTTCATGCATTACATGTATTTCTACTGATTAACCAATTTATGTTTCAAACAGATGTTACTCTAATTTACATTATTCCATTCTCAATGCAACATTTTAACACCACAGTAATTACAGTCACACTTCTAAGGAAACATCATTTGCACAAAAGTGTCTTGTTTCATTCCATCCAGATCTCTATCTTGTTCCATTCCATCCAGATCTTTATCTTGTTCCATTCCATCCAGATCTTTATCTTGTTCCATTCCATCCAGATCTTTGTTATCTTGTTTCATTCCATCCATATCTTTGTTATCTTGTTTCATTCCATCCAGATCTTTGTTATCTTGTCCATTCCATCCAGATCTTTGTTATCTTGTTTCATTCCATCTAGATCTTTGTTATCTTGTTCCATTCCATCCAGATCTTTTTTATCTTGTCCATTCCATCAAAATCTTTGTTATCTTGTTCCATTCCATCCAGATCTTTGTTATCTTGTTCCATTCCATCCAGATCTTTTTTATCTTGTTTCATTTTATCCAGATCTTTGTTATCTTGTTCCATTCCATCCAGATCTTTGTTATCTTGTTCCATTCCATCCAGATCTTTGTTATCTTGTTTCATTTTATCCAGATCTTTGTTATCTTGTTCCATTCCATCCAGATCTTTGTTATGCATAGCTCTTTTTTAAATGAAGTTTGGTAGTCTGTGCTTTGGTTCATCAGTGACCTTATCAACTCATAATGTTTGACCGGCAATACCAGTGTGGCTGTACAGAAGACAATGGGCCTGATTCATATTTTCTTTTGGGTCCTCTTCACATGTAACATCTGCGCATACGCGCGCCTGATGTCACGTGTTGGCAGTCCTTGTGCACTGAAGAAAAGGACTTCCATAAAAGTGGCCGGCATTCTACTTCCGCATGCCTAAACCCCGCCATACTGGCAGGGTTAGGCTTGTAAATTAGGTATCGATATGGGGGGAGGCTGTTCCGCACGGATTTGCGGACGCAGATCCATGCACTTTAATTAAGGTAGGATTCTGGACACTTAAAAGGAGGGACGTGCTGGAGGCGTGCACCCCCCTCCTCCATGCATACTTAAAGATCTCTGTGTGCACGCACGTGCCACAGATATCTGAATCAGGTCCGATAACGTTTATTGGAGCTGCCTACGGATGATCTCTTGAGTGTATATTATTCAATAATAATGGACTGTGTCCAGACCAATGTACCAGATCTTCTCTGCTTCCAGAAATCCGTACAGGCCTGGGGAGGCCACTCTTCTTGCTCATAAGGGATTCCACCATATGACCTACCTTAACTTTGTAAAATGGGGACGGTGCAGGAGTCAGGATAATGCATAAGTGCTGAAGTCAGCCCTTGTACTATTTGTATGCCTCCCTTCCTCTCTGTGATACATCCCATCACGCTGTTGAAATTTTAACGACGATTAAAATTCTGGATCCAGACTATCATTTTCCATAAGGGGGCATTTCCCAATCCATTTGATTAGAAAATGTCCCTTTGTATGAAGTCTGCATCTGCTCCAAAATAATAAAGTTACTAGGTGGTGGAATACAGGTGAGTAGAATCCCCGAAGAAGAATCTCTCTGTAGTGTTTCTCCTCCGAGCTTCAATGATAAGATATGATTTTTCTATAGGGCTTTATTCATAGTACCAGAAGATTGTACTTAATGTATTGCACATAAAAGACAGAAAAAAGGCAAATGTGTTTAAACAGTTAAACCTTTACCGTAATAAATATAACAAATAATATATAACATAAAATCCCAAAGAAGCAGCTGAACTCTTGATTCAGTAGCGGTTACATTCCCTCAATGTAATCGCTCTGCACTGATAAGAACAGGTAACACATGCCTAGAAGGTGCGCCTGATTTTTTCTTTTACGGACACAACGAGTAGCCACAGAGGAGACGTGGGCCTTGATCCAGGTTTGAATGCAAAGGGTAGTGCATCCTGTGTGGTCTAATAGATAGATTGATAAATTCAATCTGAATTTACAAGTAAACCACACATTATTATTGGATTATTCATTATTTATTATTTATTTATTTATGTATTTATTTATTTAACAGGTTTTCTTATAGCGCTATCAGATTACGTAGCTGGATGGGAAGTAAATAACAGCATGTGGCATAAAGGTACAAAGCAGAAAGCTCTGCAAGTGCAGGGTAGAAGAATGTGTTTGGATTAAAAACTGTTAGCAATAGAACAGAATCTACAGTTGTATTGTCTGTGCTGTAAAAATTAATTTACTGTACTCTTACTGTACTCTTACTATACTCAAAAAAATAAAATAAAAAACAGAATAGATTAGCAGTGATTCCATGTCTGGTGAATATATATTCCTGAACAACAATCAAGCTCAGGGGTAATAAATTGGTTTCTAAATGAGTGCCCCCTGACTTAGATATGTCAAATTTTCCAGGATAAAGGAACCTTTGTTGCACCTGCGTTCTGATCTAGATGGAGTGCACCTGCCTTGGCACGCCCTTGCTCTACATTGACTACGCCCCTATACCCCTTCTTTTCCTCTACACGTAGCACGCACAGTAGCAAATCACGTGGAGAAACCTCACTCCAGCAGGTGTATGCAGGGGTGTATCTATGGGTTCAGCGCCCCTGGCAAAGTAAAGGACAGGCATGCCCCCCTCCATTACCCATTTACTCCCAGTACACCCATCATGTGCCTTTAGCCCCCCCAGTACTCCCATCATATGCCTCCAGCCCCCCACAGACACATGCACTGAAATGTTAATGCACGGAAGCCTATTAAAAATTTCCTCTGGGAATGTCCAGGAAAGGATCTTCTTTCTCTTTGATAATCTTTTAGTGTATTGCAAAAGAAAACATCGGTAAGTGCTGGTCATTTACATTTACACTTCCTGTCTAAGGTACTTATATGCTTTGTACAATACTATCTGTGTTGCACTTAGTGTTTGCACCAGGGACATATGGTTGCAGGTTGAAGGAATTGGCTTTAAAATGAATTGAATGGAAATTTTTTGATAATATGACACCCTATGAATCCAGCGTCCCAGCACAGTAAGGGACTAGCGCCCTCCCATTACCCATTCACTCCCAGTACTCCCATCATGTACCTCCAGCACTTCCTTCCCCCCAGTACTCACATCATGTGCCTCCAGGCTCCAGCCCCTCCCCCCTAGGTTTTCTTACCTTACCAGTGTCCTCCAAATGGCTAGAATTGAAGTCCTGTGGTGTCCGAGACTTGCGAGGGAAATTAAGTCTTGTGGTCACAGAGAAGCATGGTATCATGGGAGCATGGGAGAAGGTATGGTATTCCACGGGTATCCTAGCAACCAGCCAGCCCTCATTTTAAAAGCATCCAACCACAGTCTGACTCCAGACCAGCGCTGCACAGGCTAAACTATTTTTTAGCCACAGGTGGCATCGCCAGGTGGTGCCCCCCTTTGGTTGGCACCCCTAATGGGTGCCATCCTGGCCACCTCTGAGTGTACATACAGATCTGGATCGGGGTCATAGAGTCAGAGCTGCATTATTAAGTCTAAAAATGCTAAAAATTGCTGGCTATGCCAAGCTCTAACCCTGCATGAAGACTACATGTGACACTTCTATTCTGAATAATTAGCGCATTGAAGTATTTGTTTTGTATTTTGATTATCTTTTCATTGTATTCTAAGTAACATATTTTCACTCCTCTATAAGTTCCAAATTTTATTTTAGCATTGAAATCATGAAAACATATTTATTCATGGCGATTTCCAGCTGCACAGAGATGTGACCTCATTCCAAATAGAATACAATCAATAGTAAACTCAGAGACCAGAAGGGGCGAGAGATAATCCACCATTCTATAATGAGCATTGAAGACCTTAAGAAGTCGTGCCCTTTTTGAAATAATTGATGACTTTGTTGGAAAAAAAAAACCTGGAAATGCTCTGTAAGCAGTATGAGCACAAACAGAGAAGAGTTGTTTCATATTAATGTTGTCTACTGCGGTTAGAAATACAATAGACTTCTATTATATGTCAACAGGGTTTCTATTTACATAATATGCTCTGCAGGCTGTCCAAATTGTCGAATGTACACATTATTTATATTTTTAATATCTGCTTACATTGTTTCTGTTTGTATGCTTTGCAGAATACAACTTTTCAAGCTTGATTTCCATAAACGATGTTCATTATTTAAGTGTTATACATGGATATTTATTGTTTGACTATCACAGAAGACGGAGTGCACTCCCCTGTTACTCCACTCCAGAACAGTACCTTAACTTTCTCTGCACGGACATCCGTCTAAACGCAGGAACGTGCGGAATTGCTAATCGCTGCCCCGGAACTTCAATAGCATGCCTATCTCCCTGTCTGGCAGGTCTTAGGCATACGGAATTAAAATGTCACCTCCCTGAACTGAGTTCCTTACACTAGGAGATCAGTAGCGTAACATATGGAGTTCATTCGAGCAAATGTTACTTTTTAAGCGACTTGTGCAAGAGGCTTGTGTAAGTTTCCTAACTTTATTAAATAATTAGGCCTCATCCAGACTTAAGATTTTGTTACGTACGCACGCGTACATAAGTTACGTGCTACTACAGACAGGGCCGGATTAACCATGCGGCGATCGGGACGGTCGTCCTGGGGCCCCCACACAGAAAGGGCCCCCACAAATTGCAATGAAAGAGGATGGATGTCAGTGATTGACATCCTCCTCTTAAGCACAGTGTATCACAGCCACTGTCTTAAGAGGAGGATGTCAGTGTCACCTCTTGAGAGGGTGGCATGTGCCATCCCAAATTGGGTGGCGCAGGCGGTCATGTTGAATACTGTTGGAGATTCACTTTCAATCGTAGCAAGAGCCTGTTATGCCAGATCTTATTTGTAAAAATAGTAAAGGCTATAAGTACAATAATATAAATGATCCTTTGTAAATATTTGATGAAGGTGCTCGGTGTGCAAGGTATGCTGAACAGCAAACACCTTACAATTATACAAGTTCCTGAAAAACCATCACTCTTCAGAGAATTCAATACTGCTTGGTGTGCTCTTTCAGTAATAGACACATAATGAGAGATTGAAAGTCACTCCCAAGGCTTGCTTGTTTAAATACAAAAAAAAAGTCTATTTATTGCCGCAAATAAGAAGCGTCCATATTAGTCCAACGTTCAATCGGACAATGCCGATTTTCATCAGGGACAACCATCAAGAGTCACAGTTTGTTATTCTTGATGGTTGTCCCTGATGAAAATCAGCATTGTCCGATTGAAACATTGGACTAATATGGACGCTTATTTGCGTGAATAAATAGACTTTTTTGTATTTAAACAAGTAAGCCTCGGGAGTGACTTTCAATCTCTCATTATGTGTCTATCACTGAAAGAGCACACCAAGCAGGATTGAATTCCTCCAGTCCTCCATACCATTTTATGTGTGCATGTGTGTATTTAGCTAATTACATTTGCGGTATGTTAATGTGAAGCAGGGGCCAACCACAATTTGGTTGCCCAGGGGCCCCCACAGACCTTAATCTGGCCCTGACTACAGATAATGCACTCCCCTTGTCACCCCTCGCTCATACGTAACTTCGTAACTTTGCTGACTTAGCTACTTTAACTTTTCCTTGCATCTCTCTGTGCATACGTAAGGTGTTATTGTATGTAAATGCCTATCCCAGCTCATACTGTTCAATTTAAATGCCTCCCTCCATCCACAATGTGAATCTTAGGCATGCGTAGTGATGTCACTACGGACGTATGGAGTTACGTCCAAGTTTAAATGCACCTTTTTTATTTTTAATATTTCTTTTCTACAGACACAGTAAATGCATGACCTAAGGCAAAAATATGGCAGGTGGATGGTTCTATTATGTAATAGGAAAGTGAGAGCTAGAATCTGATTGGTTGCTGTGTCTCCACTTTTCCAAAACTGCAGCTTAGTCAATCTGGACCCTTGTGTTCAAATATTAGTTAGTTCTACTTCAGAGAAAGCTGGATGTTCCTTAGTCTAATAAAGCACATTCCTGTACTAAAATGCAGTTTTCTGTTGCAGGGTGAGATATTTAAATACCCTTCTAAAACAAAAATAAAATGTAATAATTACAGAAATGCATAAGTGTCCTCAATATCAAAATTAAAAAGAGCAATTAAAATAAAGAGAGCAATTTTTTTTATTGTGATGTCCATGCCTTATATATATAAATGACCATCAAAACAATACTCTGCATACTACTGATTGTTAGATAAACTAAAATTTATATG